>CAUYLG010059030.1:0-98221 GCA_963573385.1 Cacajao melanocephalus
GTTCATCATAGATATTGGCCTGAAATTTTCTTTTTTTAGTTGTGTTGCTGCCAGGTTTTGGTATCAGGATGATGTTGGTCTCATAAAATGAGTTAGGGAAGATTCCCTCTTTTTGTATTGTTTGGAATAGTTTCAGAAGGAATGGTACCAGCTCCTCTTTGTACCTCTAGTAGAATTCGGTTGTGAACCTGTCTGGTCCTGGACTCTTTTTGGTTGGTAAGCTATAAATTGCTGCCTCAATTCCAGACCTTGTTACTGGTCTATTCAGGGATTCAAATTCTTCTTAGTTTAGTCTTGGGAGGGTGTATGTGTCCAGGAATTTATCCATTCCTTCTAGATTTATTGGTTTATTTGCATAGAGGTATTTGTAGTATTCTCTGATGGTAGTTTGTATTTCTCTGGGATCGGTGGTGATATCCCCTTTATCATTTTTTATTGCATCTGTTTGATTCTTCTCTCTTTTTTATTAGTCTGGCTGGTGGTCTATCTATTTTGTTGATCTTTTCAGAAAACTAGCTCCTGGGTTTACTGATTTTTCTTTGAACTTTTTTTGTGTCTCTGTTTCCTACAGTTCTGCTCTGATCTTAGTTTTTTCTTGTCTTCTGCTAGCTTTTGAATTTGTTTTATCTTGCTCCTCTAGTTCTGGTAGCTTTTGAATTTGTTCTATCATAGCTCCTCTAGTTCTTTTAATTGTGATATTAGGGTGTCAATTTTAGATCTTTCCTCATTTCTCTTGTGGGCATTTAGTGCTATAAATTTCCCTCTAGACACTGCTTTAAATGTGTCCCAGAGATTCTGGTACATTGTGTCTTTGTTCTCATTGGTTTTGAAGAACATCTTTGTAGGGTCCAGCCCTACAGGGTCCTATGAGCCCCTGGTGCAGAAACGAGAAACTGTGGAAATAAAGACACAAGACACAGAAATCAAGAGAAAGAGAGTTTAGGTCCAGGGGTCTACTGCCAACCAAAGCGTGGAGTCCGGTAGTGGCCCTGAGTGCTTAGTCACTCTGACTTTTATTGCATACAAAGCAGGAGGCATGGCAGGTAGGGCAAGTCACTGGCAGTTAGTGATAGGGTCAGATAAATCACGTGTCTTAGAGACAGGGGCCCAGGACTTTCAAGTAACCAAGGCGAGGAGAAAATCTGTGTCAGCGCTTTTTCTATACTTGTCAAGAAAGAACAAAGACATTAAGATTTGTTATTTTTATTAATTTTTATCTTCTAAGAAAAAGAGGAACCAGGTGCAGAAGCAGAACATGGAAGTAGACACAGAACATGACCGCTGAAGCACCGCATCACATAGAGATAATTAAGCCCCCAGATGTCTGCGGGCCTGCCTGACAGTCATCAGGCCTACCGCAAGAGCTTGGGGGAACGAAGTTTTCTCTTAACTCCTCTGAGGAAGGAGACATCTTTGATATCTCCTTCCATAGCTGGCTAAACAGTAGGCGCTTTCTCAGCACTGGTGCTGCGCACAGCCTAGGCACCCTCCAGCAGCCCTTACATGGGTGTGACAGAGGGCATCTTGCCTTAGGGTCACCTCTTTCACAGTGTTACTTCAGTTCCATGCTTCATGACCCAGGAATCATTAGTAAAATTAAAAGGTTATATTGAGTATGTATATATATATGATTACATATGAATAACTGTGATTATGATTATATATAGGAATAACTATGTGACTATATCTCTAATTCTTTTCTAGTTCAATATTTATATGGGAACAGGCTGAGGCTTCAGACCCTTGGCTCCGCACTTGTGGGATCTCCCACCCACACATCTTTATTTCTGCCTTTATTTCATTATCCAGTAGTCATTCAGGAGCAGGTTGTTCAGTTTCCATGTAGTTGTGCGGTTTTGAGTGAGTTTCTTAATCCTGAGTTCTAATTTGATTGCACTGTGGTCTGAGAGACTGTTATGATTTCTGTTCTTTTGTATTTGCTCAGGAGTGTTTTAGTTCCAATTACGCAGTCAATTTTAGAATGCAGTGTTGTGCTGAGAAGAATGTATATTCTGTGGATTTGGGGTGGAGAGTTCTCAAGATGTCCATTAGGTCTGCTTGGTCCAGATCTGAGTTTAAGTTCTGGATATCCTTGTTAATTTTCTGTTTCATTGATCTGTCTAATATTGACAGTGGGGTGTTAAAGTCTTCCACTGTTATTGTGTGGGAGTCTAAGTCTCTTTGTAGGTTATTAAGAACTTGCTTTATGTAGCTGGGTGCTCCTGTATTGCTTGCATATATATTTAGGATAGTTAGCTCTTCTTGTTGCATTGATCCCTTTACCATTATGTAATGTCCTCCTTTGTCCGTTTTGATCTTTGTTGGTTTAAAGTCTCTTTTATCAGAGACTAGGATTGCAACCCCTCCTTTTTTCTTCTCTCCATTTGCTTGATAAATCTTCCTCCATCTCTTTATTTTCAGCCTATGTGTGTCTTTGCACATGAGATGGATCTCCTGAATACAGCACACCAATGGGTCTTGACTATCTAGTTTGCCGGTCTGTGTCTTGATTGTGGCATTTAGCCCATTTACATTTAAGGTAATATTGTTATGTGTGAATTTGATCCTCCCATTTTGATGCTAGCTGGTTGTTTGCCTGTTAGCTGATGTAGTTTCTTTATAGTGTCGGTGGTCTTTACAGTTTGGTGTGTTTTTGCAGTGGCTGGTACTGGTTGTTCCTTTCCATGTTTAGTGCTTCCTTCAGGAGCTCTTGTGAGGCAGGCCTGGTGGTGACAAAATCTCTCATCAGTTGCTTGTCTGTAAAGGGTTTTATTTCTCCTTCACTTATGAAGCTTAGTTTGGCTGAATATGAAATTCTGGGTTGAAAATTCTTTTCTTTAAGGATGTTGAATATTGGCCCCCCACTCTCTTCTAGCTTGTATGGTTTCTGCTGAGAGATCTGCTATGAGTCTGATGGGCTTCCTTTTGTGGATAACCCGACCTTTCTCTCTGGCTGCCCTTAGCATTTTTTCCTTCATTTCAACCCTGGTGAATCTGACAATTATGTGTCTTGGGGTTGCTCTTCTCGAGGAATATCTTTGTGGTGTTCTCTGTATTTCCTGAATTTGAATGGCCTGCCTTGCTAGGTTGGGGAAGTTCTCCTGGATAATGTCCTAGGGAGTGTTTTCCAACTTGGTTTCATTCTCCCCATCACTTTCAGGTACACCAATCAAACATAGATTTGGTCTTTTCATATAATACCATATTTCTTAGAGGCTTTGTTCATTTCTTTTCACTTTTTTTCTCTAATCTTGCCTTCTCGCTTTATTTCACTGAGTTGATCTTCAGGCTCTGATATCATTTCTTCCACTTGATTGATTCAGCTATTGAAACTTTTGTGTGCTTCACAGAGTTCTTGTGCTGTGTTTTTCAGCCTCAGCAAATCGTTTATGTTCTTCTCCATGCCGGTTATTCTAGTTAGCATTTTGTCTGTTTTTCAAGGTTCTTTGCTTCCTTGCATTGGGTTAGAACATGCTCCTTTAGCTCTGAGAAGTTTGTTATTACCCGCCTTCTGAAGCCTGCTTCTGTCAGTTTATCAAACTCATCCTCCATCCAGTTTTGTTCCCTTGCTGATGAGGAGTTGCAATCCCTTGGAGTAGAAGAGGTGTTCTAGTTTTTGGAGAATTCAGCCTTTTTATGCTGGTTTCTTCCCATCTTCATGGATTTATCTGCCTTTGGTCTTTAAAGTAGGTGACCTTTGGATGGTGTCTCTGAGTGGAAGTCCTTTCTGTTGGTGTTGAAACAATTTCTGTTAGTTTTCCTTCTAACAGTCAGGCCCCTCTGCTGCAGGTCTGCTAGAGTTTTGCTGGAGGTTCACTCTAAACCCTGCTTGCCTGGGAATCACCAGCGGGGGCTGCAGAACAGCAAAGATTGCTGCCTGTTCCTTCCTCTGGTCATTTCGTCCCGGAAGGGTACCCGCCAGATGCCAGCCAGAGCTCTCCTGTATGAGGTGTCTGTCAGCCCTGCTGGGAGGTGTCTCCCTGTCAGGATAGACGGAAGTCAGGGAGCCACTTAAGGAGGCAGTCTGTCCCTTATCAGAGCTCAAGTGCTGTGCTGGGCAGGGATGTTTAAGTCTGCTGCAGCTGAACCCACAACCATCCCTTTTCCCAGGTGCTCGGTTCCAGGAAGGTGGTGGCTTTATTTATAAGTCCCTGACGGACTGCTGCCTATTTTCACAGATGCCCTGCCCTGCACGAAGGGAGTCTAGTGACAGTCTGCCTGCAGAGGCCTTGCTGAGCTGCTGTGGGCTCTACCCAGTTACTATGTAAACTTCCCAGTGACTTTGTTTACACAGGTGAGATTAAAACCGCCTACCTGAGTCTCAGCAATGGTGGACGCCCCTCCCTGCAGTGAGCTCCAATGTCCCAGCTCAGACTGCTGTGCTGGCTACAAGGATTTCAAGCCAGTGGATCTTAGCTTGCTGGTCTTCGTGTGAGTGGGACCCACCAAGCCAGATCACTTGGCTCCCTGGCTTCAGTCCCCTTTTTCAGGGGAATGAGCAATTCTGTCTCACTGGCATTCCAGATGCCACTGGGGTATGAGAAGAAGAAAAAAAAAACTGTGGCTAAAACGACCAACCAGTTTTGTGCTAGAAACTTGGGGTGCTGGTGTTGTAGGCACCAGAGGGAATCTCTTGGTCTATGGGTTGTGAAGACTGTGGGAAAAGTGCAGTATCTAAGCCAGAATGCCAGAGTTTCAGGAAAAGTCCCTAATGGCTGCCCTTAGCTAGGAGAGGGAGTTCTCCCGTCTCTTGCACTTCCTGGGTGAGGCAATGCCCCACCATGCTTTGGCTCGCCCTCTTTGGGCTGCACCCATTGTCTAACCAGTCCTCATGAGATGAATCTGGTACCTCAGTTGGAAATGTGGAGATCACCCCCGTTCTGCGTCGTGCTCGCTGGGAACTGTGCACTGGAGCTGTTCCTATTCAGCCATCTTGGTAGAAATCCTCGCATCCCTCTTTCTTAAACAACCAGTCACTTTATTCTAGGACTCAATTTACCATACAAGATTCTTTCTCATATAAAATTATTTGTCTCTAAGCTTTCTTACCAAAAAAAAACCAAAAAAACAAAAAAACCTCTTTTTATAACTTTCTTTACTTCTCTGTGATTTCCTGGTTCCTTTTACCTTGTTTTATACATAACCTTTAAGCATTTAATTAGACAAAAATTGTTCTCCTTTTTGAAATGGACACTTTTTTTTTTAGAAAGAATATTTTCCTACAACATATTTTTATTGAACAATACCCAAATAATGAAATATCTATTATTTAATATAACTTTAGATTCCAAATTATGGTAAGTTTGTCTACAAGCATTTATCCCATTACATTTGCCTAAGTATTTTTAGTTATTTACCTAGATTATCTATGAAAACTGCAGTAGTCATCATGTAAAGTTATGAAACTGCCATTGCAAAATTATAACTGAGGCAGTGAAAAACATCTGACTTAACTGACCCCACCTTGCTTCTGACCTCCAAGCTATCCTTGTTCATTCCTGGGCATAGGCCAAACTAACTTTGGGAGGAAGTCAGTTTATAGTTTAGCTTTGAAACAAAGATAGTAACAGTCCTTTCCCAAAACAAACTTTACTGCCTGTGGACTGCACTGCCTAATGCCTCAAGATTAGAAGTTATGGTAATCTTACTAAATTCCAGATGTAGCTATTTTCATTAAACCAATATCAATGTCTTATGTATTAAAAATTGCATAAGCAAAGATCATTCTGTCTTGGGCTGGGCTTATAATTTTCTAATCCTGTGCCAAATTTTGACACCTTACAGTAATTGGCAGGGATAAGTATGAAATTGCTTGATTAATAAATGTAAATTAAACTGTATGCTGGCAATTCTTAAGACATTTCTAATATTTCTTTACCAATAATTTTAAAGCTAGCTTATTTATTAAAGATTTTACTTATGTCAACTTGAAAAAGCATTTGACTAGTCTTTTTTCCTGATGTATTTGATTCAAGTGCTTTTGTTTTCTTAAGCCATTTAATTAGAGCTCTTTTATATATTTTTAGTAGTGAAACATTGTGTATGCATAAATGCATAGACATATTAGGCATACCAATAGAAGTATGTTTTACAGTTTCATAAAACGCTTTTTTTTTTCCTCTATCTTAGACTTTCAAATTCTTGATAAGTTGTTTCACTACCCTAGGCAGTTGTCAGCTAATTAGCCTTAAATTTGCACATTAAAGGAAACAACTCAGGTGAAAATCAAATGGCAAAATTTATATCATAAAATACAGAGAGAAAAGGTCTGGTGTGCTAGTGGGAAATTAAAGTGGATTTAATTGCAAATTAAACATAAAATTATAGAAATTATAAAGGACTTTTAAATATACACACATACACAAAGATTCTATATCTTTTAGTCCACAACTTTAGTCATGAGATAAATACAAATTCAGCAGTTTGCAAACAAAAAACCTATTGAATCCAAACAGTGGTTTTTATCTTAATAGAAAAATAACAGATTTAAAGCAAGCAGAAAAGAAAATAGAGAAAAAAGGAAAACTTAGGAACTCTATAGTTTGCAGGTCAACCTTATGGTTCTTTTTTCTTAATGTAAATGTGCACAAAGACCATGATACTTCCATTTTACATACACTCAGGCCAAGCAGAAGTGCCATAAAACCTATGGAATGCTCAAAAGGGGATATTCTTGTTTTCTCCTCATTCTTAGATTGTTTCCCACTTTTTTTCTTGAAAGGGGGAAGTGGGCTGCAGCCTAAGGTTTTTGTGTGGTGCACCAATGTGTGCTGCTTGTGGGCAGGACTCCCTAGTGTGTCACCACTGAGTCATTTCCACCCTCTTAAGTGTCTCAGATCCTCTCTCCAGAGGTCTGTGACCTCTGAGAGGGCTCAAAACCCCAGGTGATCTACCCTATGTGCATTTCCTAGATGAGCTGTTTTTGAAATTAATTTTTGTTGGAGACATTCCTGTAGGGCCACTGCATGTTGCAGGGGTCAGACCGCCAGACACTCCCGCGAGGCCCCCAGTCAGCCGGGGCACCTCTTGGCTGGGAAGAGCCAATGCCCCTTCTCTTCAGAGCTGAGAAAACTCGAGTCTCTCACATATCTATGGAAACAACAGTTCACTTCCTCATGCAAATATACACAGGCAAACTGAATCAAGATTAATTTTGGGAGAAAAAGCAATAGAGAAGACCCTTTAGAATGCGTCTCTGCACTAGAATTAGGATCCTTAAGCAACAATTTTCTAGGAGAGAAAACAACAGTCATGACCACTTCCTGTAAACTGCCCAGCCACCCCTACCTTGTAGCTCTCATCTGCCATTATACATGCCAAGATCAAATCCTCTTACAATACAAAGTAATCTCTGATGCCTCCAAAGTCAGAGGTCAGGTCATGCAATACGGAAAAACAGCTTTAGACCTAAGACAAATCTGCCCATGACTCTTGAAACTCCACAAAGAAAACAGCACCCGAAAAGGGATGAGTGGTGCCTCTGTTCTGAATTCTTCAAAGAGATTCAAGTCATTAGAAGCCTTCACTAGATTTTTTGGTACTGCATATGGTAAAGGGGGAAAGAGGTATAGGGTGAAAAAAAAGTAAATGAAAGAACATTTGTTTTCGTTTTTTTTAAGACAGCAAACACAAAAACCAAGTGCATAGTTTTTTTTTTCTCTTTTTGCAGATGCAAGGAATTTTAGCCAAATTAGTGAGTGCCTGTTACCCATAATTTGGAATTCTCTCTTGGATTTGACCCGGTCAGGTAGAGTTAGTCAAATCTGATGAGAGAAAGACCAGAACAAACAACAAAAACGCCCCGACAGTATGATCACTGAGTGCTCTAATGGTAAGGAGAAATTAAGATCAGCTGGTTGTTAAACTTTAGCCAAGACAAAACCCCAGTTCAGCTACTTACCTAGTGATGGGTCTCAGGCTGAAGACTGCTTTCTACCATCCTAGAAGCAGGAAATCTCAAACTCATCTTCCCTACCAAGAATGAGCTCAGACTCCATAAATGAGTTACCTGCCTTCCATTGTCATGGAAACAGGAAATCCCTTCCTTGTTGGAAGCAAGTAAAATTCCAAAAAAAAAAAAAAAAAGGTAGGGGAGTTGTACAGCAAAATAAACTTTAAATCTTGACCCAGATCTAAAGGAAGATTAGGTATTCGCCAAAGCGGGTGCTTCCAGACCTAGGCAAATTCTCCTATTGATTTGAGCCATAAAGTTAGCACCAACAGAAGGTTTGTCAAAGATCAGGGGAAACTCCACTCAGAATCCCTCCATGTTTACCAAAGTGTGAACCCTGAATATCTGAAATAGGTCTCAGTTAATTTAGAAAGTTTATTTTGCCAAGGTTGAGGATGCGCACCTGTGACACAGTCTCAGGAGGGCCTGACAATATGTGCTGAAGGTGGTCACAGCAATTTGGTTTTATACATTTTAGGGAGACATGAGAACATCAGTCAGCATATGTAAGATGAACATTGCTTCAGTCTGGAAAAGGCAAGACAACTCGAAGCAAAGGCAGTGTTACATGTAAATTTTTGGTGCTGCAAAAGAAGCAGCACTCAAATATAAATTTTCTCTCAGGCATTTCTACTTTCTGCAGAAAGGGCACTGCTCACAGCAGTCTTATCACAAGAGTGCAATGATCAAAGAAAAGCAGGCATGGCTGGGTGTGGTGGCTCACGCCTGTAATCCGAGAACTTTGGGAGACCAAGGCAGGCAGATCACCTGAGGCTGGGAGTTCAAGACCAGCCTGGCCAATGTGGAGAAACCCCATCTCTACCGAAAATACAAAATTAGCCAGGCGTGGTGGCGCATGCTTGTAATCCCAATTACTTGGGAGGCTGAGGCAGAAGAATCGCTTGAACAAGGGAGGCAGAGATTGCAGTCAGCTGAGATCGTGCCATTGCACTCCAGCCTGGGCAACAAGAGGAAAACTCCATCTCAAAAAAAAAGGAAAAGAAAAAGCAGGCATATTTCTGTCTACTGCATCTGGCCCCTACTGCCGTGCCCTAGTTCCATTGGCTGCAATTGGACCTCACTAGGCTACACCCAATTGGCTAACAACTTAAAACTCTCCTAAATAGGTAAAGGCAGAGGAGAACAAAGGGAAAAGAGGAAGTAACTTGTGGAATGCTGAGAAAGGTGAAAACACTTCCAAATAAGGAATAGGAGGAAATTATGGTCTAAGACTTGCGTGGGCTTGTCCAGATATATCAGGGCAAATATCTGAGCTAGAATGTAAGAATCAAGAGCACAGGTTTTGGGGTAAATTAATTTTTAAAAGAAGCTACTGTCTATTCTTAATAAGCTAAGAGGAAAGTTTTTGAAGAGGAATTCTCAGTTATTTCATTTTTCACAGGCAGGACAGCTTGAAGCGGGGGAGGGGGGTTCCAGGTCATATGTAGATAAGATACAGATGGTTGCATTCTTTTGAGTTTCTGATTAGCCTCTCCAAAGGGGGCAGTCAGGTATGCATTTATTTCTGTGAGCAGAGGGGTGACTTAATAGAATGGGAGGCAGGTTTGCTCTAACCAGTTCCCAGCTTCACTTTTTCGCTTAGTGACTTTGGAGCCCCACAGTTTAATTTCCTTTCACAGAAGTTACAACAAGTGCAGTTAGGCACAAAATGAAATAATTAATATAAATCTTTGATGAGAAAAATAACTTTGCTGATAAATTGCTGTTTAAAAGCTACTACGTTTAGTAAGATAATAGGAAGCCTACGTAAATAAAAATCTGTCGTTTTTTTCTATACTATCAAGAAGCATCTAAATCAGGCATGCTGGCTCATGCCTATAATCCCAATACTTTGGGAGTCCAAGGCAAGAGGATTTCTTGAGCCCAGGAGTTGGAGACCAGCCCGGGGAACATAGGGAGACCCTGTCTCTACAAAAAATGCAAAAATTAGCCAGGCATGATGGCTTGTGCTTGTGGTCTTGGCTACTCTGGAGGCTGAGGCAGGAGGATTGCTTGATCCTGAGAGGTAAAGGTTATAGTTAGCAGTGATTACATCACTGCCCTCTAGCCTGGGCTACAGAATAAGACACTGTTTCAAAAAAGCATCTAGAAATGGAAAAAAGTATTCTGTTCACGATAAGAATAAATGTGAGGCTGTGTGTGTGTGTGTGTGTGTGTGTGTTTATATGAAGGCACACAGAAAACGAAATTTACAGAAAACAAAATCTTACTGAAAGACATAAAACAACTGAAAGGAAAAACACACTATATAAATAGGTCAGAAGTATTCTAATATATAAATTGAACGCAGATTTTTGTTGTTGTTGTTTTGTTTTGTGTTTTTTGAGACGGAGTCTCACTCTATTGCCCAGGCTGGAGTGCAGTAGCACTTTCTTGGCTTACAGCAATCTCTGTCACTCAGGTTTAAGCAGTTCTCTTGCCTCAGCCTCCTGAGTAGCTGGGATTACAGGCACCTGCCACCATGCCTGGCTAATTTTTTTGTATTTTTAGTATAGACAGGGTTTCACCATGTTGGCCAGGCTGGTCTTGAACTTGTGACCTTGTGATCCATCCGCCGTGGACTCCCAAAGTGCTGGGATTACAGGCATGAGCCACCGCGCCCAGCTGAATGCAGTTTTAATTAAAATACTACCAGGAACTTTTTATTGCTAAAATGATCTTCTGACTGTTAAAAATGAAGAATTTCCTGAGACAAAAGAAAACTGACAAAAGAGTATGAAGTAGGACTTTCCTTAAGTATGCAGAATACTCTGAAAAACCATTGTAATCAAGTTAATATAGTATTGGCATAGGAATGGACAGATTAGTGAAACAACAGGAATTCTAGAAATAGAGCCCAGTATACTTAACAATATGTTCAGCAAAGATAATGTTTCAGTTCAGTGAGAAAAGGATAGATTATTTAAGAAATGGTATCGGCACATCTGGAGCAAGTAATTTTGTGCCCATCTTAGAGTAAACCAGAAGTGTCTGAGGCAGGTCTCAATCGATTTAGAAGTTTATTTTGCCAAGGTTAAGAACATGCCTGTGACATGGCCTCAAGAGGTCCTGAGAACATGTGCCCCAAGTCATGTTTTTAGGATACTCAAGACATCAATCAATGTTTTAGGAGACTCAAGACATCAATCAGTACATGTCAGAAGTACCCTGGTTAGGTCTGGAGAGGCAGTAGAACTGGGAGCTGGGGATTGGAGAAAGCACTTCCAAGTTACAGGTAGATTCAGAGTTTCTGCTCTGCAGTTGGTTGAGTTTATCTAAAGACCTTGAATCAATGAGAGGGAGTGGTTGTGGAGACCAAGATTTTTATTATACAGATGAAGCCTCCAGCAGGTTTTAGAATAGTCTAAGGTCTCTTTTAATGGTAATGCTAGTCAGCTGTGCCTGAATTCCAGTGGGAGGAGGGTATAATGAGGCATGTCTGACCACCCATTCCCATCATGGCCTGAACTCAGGTTAACTCTGGAATGCCCTTGGCCAAGAGGAGGGGGAGGGGTTCATTCAGTTAGTTGTGGGGCTTAGAATTTTGTTTTTGGTTTACATTATGATGTATATTTAAAAAATTCCAAAAAATGTAAAAAAAAATTTCAGATGGATTAAAAAAACTTAAATGTACTGTAAAATAATTTTTAAATGAAGATAAAAGCCTTTGTATACTTTGTATTTTTTTAAAAATTTTTAATAAAGATCATAGGTTCTGTCCTATTAAGGAACTCTTTACAAATTGACATGGCAAAGACATGATAGAAACAGAAGGGCAAAAGATAGGATCAGACAGTTCACTGAAAGAAGAAATCCCTATGGCCAGTAAACATGATGAAATGTTCAATATAGAATATAGTATTCAGAGGAATACAAATTAAGATGATGCCTATCAATAAGACTTGGAAAAGTGTATATATATTTATATATATTACTTATTGCTGATGGAGATATAAGGAAAAGAGTACTCATACATTATAGAGACTGGAATTATTACAGCTTTGGGAAGTAATTCATATCAACTATTAAAATAAAAACATGAATACCTTTGACCCATCAGTCTCACCCTGAGGAATCTATGCATGGCAATAAAACACTTCCCATGCATAGAGTCAATGCTTGAGGGTCTACATTGAGTTGGTCAGAGAGTCTACTACAGTGTTGTTGTAGCTTTATTTGTGGTGACAGAAACGTGGAAAGAGAATGTCCATTGTTAAGAGAATAGTTGGATAGCTTTAATACAGACTGTGGAATAATATGCAGCCAGTAAAAGAATGAATTTAGGGCTTAATCAGTTGACTTCTGTGAGTAACTGAATGAGAAAAGCAAGGCAAGAAAAGCACGTTTCATATGATTCTGAATTTGCAATTGTTAACAAAAAGAAACCCTGTTAATTTATTTGAAGAGAGTTATTCTGAACCAAATATGAGTGACCAATGGCCTATGACACAGCCCTCAGGAGATCCTGAGAACATGTGCACAAGGTGAACGGAGCACAGCCCAGTTTCATACATTTTAGGGAGACATGAGACATCAAATACATGTAAGATGTACATTGGTTCTGTCCAGAAAGATGGGACAGCTTGAAGTGGGGGCTTCCAGGTTATATGTACATATAAAAAATTTCTGATTGGCAATTGGTTGATTTATTATCAATAGAAAGGAATGTCTGTGTTATGATAAGTGGTTGTGGAGACCAAAGTTTTATCATGCAGATGAAGCCTCCAGTAGCAGGCTTCAGAGAGAATAGACAGAAAATGTTTCTTTTTCCTTTTTTTGAGACTGAGTCTCTCTCTGTTGTCTAGACTGGAGTACAGTGGCATGATCTTGGCTCACTGCCACCTTCACCTCCCAGGCTCAAGCGATCCTTCCACCTCAGCCTCCCAAGTAGCTGGGACTACAGGCAGGTACCACCACCATCTGGCTAATTTTTTTTTTTTTTTTTTTTTTGTAGAGACGGGGTTTCACCATGTTGCCCAGGCTGGTCTCAAACTCCTGGGCTCAAGTGATCTGCCCTTCTCGGCCTCCCAAAGTGCTGGGATTACAGGCATGAGCCACTGCACCCGGCAGAAAATGTTTATCAGACTTAAGGTCTGTGTTGATGTTAAATGCTGGTTGGCTTTTCCTGAATTCCAAAAGGGAGAGGATACAGGGAGGCATGTCTAACCACTCCTTCCTGTCATGGCCTGAACCAGTTTTTCAGGTTAACTTGAAATGTCCTTGCTAAGAGAGAGACGGGTCCCATTCAGATGGGTCAGGGGGCGGGCTTAGAATTTTACTTACGGTTTACACAAAACAAGCGTTAAGAAACCAACATATAGTCTGGGCGCAGTGGCTCACGCCTGTAATCCCAGCATTTTGGGAGGCTGAGTCAGGAGTTCGAGACCAGCTCGACCAACACGGAGAAACTCTGTCTCTACTAAAAACACAAAATTAGCCAGGCGGGGTGGCACATGCCTTTAACCCCAGCTACTCCAGAGGCTAAGGCAGGAGAATGGCTTGAACCTGGGAGGCGGAGGTTGTGGTGACCTGAGATCGTGCCACTGCATTCCAGCCTGGGTGACGAGCAAAAACTCCATCTCAAAAAAAAAAAAAAACCCAACATATATAGGTGTATATATATACATATATATCAGAAGGACTTAGAGTAAGAATACAGAAGAACATGTACTAGGGAGTCAATTTGGTTGAGTAATAAGGTGAATGAAGGAAGAAGGGAATGAAGGAGGCAAGCCGCAATATAAGGATGCACTAAAAACAAGGCAATTATATGACCCTATTTATGTCGTTAATGTGTGTTAGATGTACACACACCCCTCTTCATTTTCCATTTGTAATTCTTTCCTGTTAAGCATTCTTAGTTTTTTTTGAGGAAGCTGCATGGCATTTTGATTACTCCACATGGTAAAGAACTTAATTGCCTAGTCTCTTATCGGAAGAAAGAGAGGTAAAGTGCGGATGTGGTGGTAAGTAAAAATCAGTGAATTATTACACATGAAAGCACTTTGAAAAGTGAAAGTGAGTGCTTTTCTATCATAAAATATTCTCATATTTTTATTTCTTTTTAGGATTTAATGAAGACACTCCGCAAAGAAACAGATTTGAAACAAATACAGACTCTGGTACAGGGAACTCAAACACGACTCAAATATTCACAAAGTGAACTAGAGACAATTAAAAAGAAGCACCTTGTTGCTTTTTACCGGGTAATTTAGACTTACATAAAATGTGATGGGCATTTGACCCAGAACATAGAATTTCAGGAATTACATTTATATAGCTCCATGTAATTTTTAGATACTTTTTTTTTTGAGACAGTCTCACTCTGTCACCCAGGCTGGAGTGCAGTAGCTCTATCTCTACTCGCTGCAACCTCCAGCTCCATGTCGTTTTTAGATATTTTTATTTTCCTCGAGACAGTCTCACTCTGTCACCCAGGCTGGAGTGCAGTAGCTCTGTCTCTGCTCGCTGCAACCTCCGTCTCCCAGATTCAACTGATTCTCCTGCCTCAGCCTCCTGAGTAGCTGGGATTACAGGCATGTGCCACCGCACCCAGCTAATTTTTGCATTTTTAGTAGAGACAGGGTTTCACCATGTTGACCAGGCTGGTCGCAAACTCCTGAGCTCAGGTGATCCAAAGTGCTGGGATTATAGGCGTGAGCCACCGCACCTGGCCAATTTTAGATACTTTATCCCATGATTGAGATTATATTATAGTACCTTAATTATTTCTGAGGTATTTAATCTTTTATCCAGCTGAATTCATCTTATCTCATAGATTCTTTTATTCTAAAAGACACCTACCACATTTTTGGCTTCACTATATAAAGCTAAAACAGCCGTGCTAAAAAAAAAATTTCTCTTTTGTTATTAGGAACAATCTCAGCTACAAAGTGAACTACTAAATATTGAATCTCAATGTATTATGTTGAGTGAAGGAATCAAAGAACGACAACGACGAATTAAAGAAATTCAAGAAAAAATAGATAAGGTCAAGAATGTTATATTTATACATAAATGGTATATATAGTTATAGACCAGATTCTAGATTTAGGGCTTCTTACGCTAAAGCAAAGGTTGACAGGTAACAGTGCCCTATCAGAAACAACAATGTTATAAGCTAAGTTTTATTGGTTTGCCAAATTAATTTTTTTGTTTTTTTGATAACCTCTATTACTTAAAGAGACAATGACTTGTGCCTGCTCTCCTCTACACTCCAACGTCTCCTTGCCCATTGTAAAAAATATAGTCTCTTTCTTTTCTTCCACTTCCCTAATACCATGAGGGAAAGAACTGTCATTCAGTTTATCTTTTAAGGTTATTTATTCACTCAGTAGTTTTTTGTTTTTTTTTTTTTTAAATACCTGTTCTGTAGCAGGCATAGTACTTGGCTCTAGAACAATAAAACTTTGGTCGTCTAGCTTCTGCTTAAGAAGGGACAGAAACTTTCTGATTTAATTCTACCCATTGCTTTTAGGCCTGATCTTTATTACATGATTTGGAATCACACTTATGTTACTTCCTAATTAGTTATCTCTTTTCCAGGTTAAATATCCCTAATTTCTTTACTTATTTCACATTACCATGGATTTAAGACCAGCTCTGGTAACCATCCTCTGGATGTTTGTCAATACCCCAGAACAGAGCATGAGGTCAAGATACTGTCTGACCAGTACAGCATATTGTGGGGCTTTATGTGTATAACTGTAACTTTTCATGATTTGGATTATCTAGTCATCTAATTGTAACTTACTACTGCATTAATCATATCACATTCATATTTAGTATATATTTAACTAAAATCTAAACATGTTTAAAATGTCCTATTCTTAAAATAGGTTTCTCTCATCCTATAATTATACATAAAAAAATCAGAGCTTTAAAACAGTGAGGTTAAATTTTACTTTATTGAATTTCCCCATTCTAGTTTTCCCAAATCTTTTTCATTCTTAATTCTATGCCCCGTTCCACTTGTTATTATACTGGCAAAGGTGCTATTGTATTACTCATACATAAAGAATCTTTTCTTTATTTGTGTAGAATATTTTGGTGGGTCAAAAGTTAATGGAATTCTTCCACTTTTATACTAAATACTCATAAAGCCAAAACACTTAATAAGCCCAGTTATGAGCTTTCTTAGTTTTTTTGAATAAGAAATTTGAAAGTAGAGGGGCATAATTTATGGAATTAAAGGAGGAGAAAGTACTGGCTTTTCAGAATACAGTAATGCTTGGTGGGATTAGTTTTTGGCCTAATTCAGGAAAATCTTGGAGGGAAAAACTTATATTTAAGATGATATATTTCTTAAAATTGCTTATTACATCAGTTTTTTAAAAATAATTTAAAAGGTAGAAGATGATATTTTCCAACACTTCTGTGAAGAAATTGGCGTGGAAAATATTCGTGAATTTGAGGACAAACGTGTTAAACAGCAACAAGAAATTGATCAAAAAAGGTATTTTTATAAAAATTTGTTGGTAAGAAGCTTACATATGTATAAAAATAGCTATTATTTCATAATTTAGAGGAATTATGCCTGAGTTTCATTTCATAAAGAAATAGCTAGTAAAAATGTATATTCTTACAAAGAGATCTAATTTTTTTGTTCCATAATTTTTAGAGAAAGCACAAATACACAGAATAAGAGAATAGGGGCATAATTACACACATACTGGTTATTAAAATAAGACAATAATTTGCTTGTCTGTAAATATTGATATATGTAGATGAAATTGGTCATTTTCAAGAAATAATATATTACCAAAAATTTTCTCAAACAAGATAGAAAATTCTAAGATGGCCAGTTACAATAGGAAGAGAAAGTAAAAAGGCTATGCACCCGGTACATATAGTTTCACAGGTGAATTATCCCAGCAAACTTTAAAGTTACATGTAACTTCATTGTTTAATTTTTAAATAGATGTTCAATATTAAGACTGTTTTGGGCTGGGCATGGTGGCTCATGCCTGTAATCCCAGCACTTTTGGAAGCCAAGGTGGGCAGATAACCTGAGGTCAGGAGTTCAAGATCAGTCTGGCCAACATGGTGAAACCCTGTCTCTACTAAAAATTAAAAAATTAGCCAGGTGTGGTGGTGGATGCCTGTCATCTCAGCTACTTGGGAGGCTGAGACAGGAGAATCTCGCTTGAACCTGGGAGGCAGAGTTTGCAGTAAGCCGAGATTGCACCATTGCACTTCAGCCTGGGAAACAGCAAGACTTCATCTCCAAAAAAAAAAAAAAAATTGATTCCAAAATTCGAAAAAGTTACATATACAATAAGAAACTGTAAATCAATCTCACCTACAAATAACCAAGTAAAACAAGGTTAAATACAAATCAGCAGTACAACAACAAAATAAAGTATCATTATCTAGTGGGCTTTATATCAGAACTATAAGGTTGGTTCTGTATTAGGAAATCTATTGTTGTAATTAACCATATTAAGGATCACAGAAGAAAAATCATGATTAAGGATGATGAAGAAACACTTGACAAAATTCAACATTCATTCTTGATTGAATATTCTTAGGATGTGAATACTTATGATATCTATGATACGAAAAAATACATCTGAAAAATCAGCATTGTGGTTTCATGGTTTCACTTCCTAGTAATGTCAGAAATGAGAGATACTTGGTATCACTAGTATCTAATATTCTTCTAGAGATACTAGTCAATAAAGTTAGACAAGAAAAATAAAGTATACAGATTTGGCAGTGATATCACCAAAATGGTAGACTAGAAGCAATCTGGCTTCACTGCCCCCTAGAGAAAACCAAAACAAATACACAGTGCTGAGATTGTCATCAACAATATCCCGGAATTCAAAAACAAGAATGAGACAGTTCCTGAAGCCACAGAGAAGTGAAAAATCTTGCAGATAGTAAGAGAGTTGGGCTTTTATATCTGTGGTGCTCTTCTCCCAATATATCAAGCACCATGTGTGCAGAAAAATTTCCCCTGAGTCATGGTTACTACCCTGGAAAGAGTGAGATCAAGATGGACAACCAGCTCCCTAACCATGGGTTCCCTGATAGGGGACCTCCCTGCCTCAGCTCATAGGAAGCATCATGAATACCTGAAGGGGAAAAAATTCCTGAGGACAGACAGACAAAGCAGGGAAGCAGAACTACCATATCCAGTCCAGGAAACACTGCTATGTTACTTAGTCAAAGGAGACACCAAATCAGAGTGGCTGTTTAGCAGTGCCAACCAGTAGGAGGTATGTTCCATAGGTCCCCTGGGCTCCAGCCTGTAGCCAGCCTTTCCAAACTGTCAGGATATCCCCTTTGGGACTTCCCCCATGCAAGATAAGCAGTGCTCCAAAGTTTGCTGGAGCCAAACAAACCTGAGCTTAAGGCATCATCTGGTGCCAAAAAGTAGGCAGTAACTCTATCAGAGGGAGAAAATAAAAAGGTACCTAAGAGGTATATTGCAAATAAATTTCTAAGCAGACATACCCAATACAAAAACAAGAAGCCAGACAGATAATCCTTTAATGTTAAGACAGAGACATACATCCACAAAAAACAATAGCAAACAGGGAACCGTGACCTCCCAAAACAGACAAAGCAAGGAGCCATTTAGTGAGACTAGTAGGCAAGCTCTCTGGTCAAGAACTCAAAGTAGAAGTTTTAAGGAAACTCGGTGATTTCCAAAATAACAGAAAAGCAACTCAGAAATTTATCCGAGAAGCTTAACAAAGAGATTGAAATGCTGGAACTGAGAAATATGTTTGCTGAACTGGAAAATTCATTAGAGGCTGTCAACAGCAGAATGGATGAAGCAGAAGGAAACAATCAGTGAGCTTCAAGACAGCTATAGGAAAAGAGAAAAAAGAATGAAAGGAATGAAGAATGCCTACAAGATATAGAAAATTATCTCAGAATATCTCAGAAGAGCAAATCGAAGAAGTATTTGTGGATTGCTGGCAAAATGGCTGAATAGGAACAGCTCTGGTCTGCAGCTTGCAGCGAGATCCCTGCAGAAGGTGGGTAATTTGTGCATTTCCAACTGAGGTAACCAGTTCATCTCACTGGGACTGGTTGGACAGTGGGTACAGCCCACAGAGGGCAAGCTGAAGCAGGATGGGGTGTCGCCTCACCCGAGAAGTGCAAAGGGTTGGGGACCTCCCTCTCCTAGCCAAGGGAAGCCCTGAGGGACTGTGCTGTGAGGGATCGTGCATTCTGGCCCAGATACTGCGCTTTTCCCAGTCTTTGCAACCCACAAACCAGGAGATTCCCTCCAGTGCCTACACCACCAGGGCTCTGGGTTTCAAGCACAAAACTGAATGGCTGTTTGGGCAGACACCGAGCTAGCTGCAGGAGTTGTTTTTTTCATACCCCAGTGGTGCCTGGAATGCCAGTGAGATGGAACCATCCACTCCCCTGGAAAGGGGGCTGAAGCCAGGGAGCCAAGTCATATGGTTTAGCAGATCCCACCCCCACAGAGCCCAGCAAGCTAAGATCCACTGGCTTTAAATTCTTGCTGCCAGCACAGAAGTCTGAGGTTGACCTGGGATGCTCAAGCTTGGTGGTGGGAGGGGTATCTGCCATTGATGAGGCTTAAAGAGGCAGTTTGACCCTCACAGTATAAACAAAGCTGCCTGGAAGATCAAACTGGGCAGAGCCCATCACAGCTCAGCAAGGCCGCAATGACTAAGACTGCCTCTCTAGATTCCTCCTTTCTGGGCAACGCATCTCTGAGAAAAAAAGGCAGCAGCTCCAGTCAGGGGCTTGTAGAGAAAACCCCCATCTCCCTGGGACAGAGTACCTGGGGGAAGGGGTAACTGTGGATGCAGCTTCAGCAGATTTAGACATCCCTGCCTGACAGCTCTGAAGAGAGTAGCAGATCTCCCAGCACAGCATTCCAGCTCTGCTCAGGGTCAGACTGCCTCAAGCGGGTCCCTAACCCCTGTGTCTCCTGATTGGGAGACACCTCCCAGTAGGGGCTGACAGACATCTCATACAGGGGTGCTCCGGCTGGCATCTGGCAGGTGCCCCTCTGGGACAAAGCTTCCAGAGGAAGGAACAGGCAGCAATGTTTGCTGTTCCGCAGCCTCCACTGGTGATAAGCAAACAGGGTCTGGATTGGACCTCCAGCAAACTCCAGGAGACCTGTAGAAGAGGGGCCTGTGAGAAGGAAAACTAACAAACAGGAATGGCATCAACATCAACAAAAAGGACGTCCACTCAGAGACCCCATCCAAAGGCCACCAACATCAAAGACAAAAGGTGGATAAAGCCACAAAGATGGGGAGAAACCAGCACAAAAAGGCAGAAAATTCCAAAAACCAGAATGCCTCTTCTCCTCCAAAGTGTCACAACTCCTCACCAGCAAGGGAACAAAACTGGATGGAAAACAGTTATTTGAAAAAACTGACTAAATAATAAGAATAAACACATAAAATTATAATTTAAAGAAAAAGAGGGGAGGAAACCTATAGATTATAAAAGATTTAAGAAACATATCACCCATATGCAATGTGTGGATCCTGATTGAAACAACCAATTTCTCTTTTTTTTTCAAGATTTTTCTTTTTTGAGGTGGAGCCTTGCTGTATCACCCAGGTTGGAGTGCAGTGGCAAGATCTCAACTCACTGCAACCTCCGTCTCCTGGGTTCAAGTGGTTCTGCTGCCTCAACTTCCCGAGTAGCTGGGACTGCAGGCGCATGCCACCAGGTCCAGCTAATTTTTGTATTATTAGTACAAGTGGGGTTTTAACATATTGGTTAGGCTGGTCTCAAACTCCTGACCTCAAGTGATCTGCCCACCTTGGCCTCCCAAATTGCTGGGATTACAGGCATGAGCCACCATGCCCAGCCTAAAAGAATTTTTAAAAGGAAATTTGACAGTGACAGCAATTTGATATTAAGGGATTATATTTTAGCCATAAGGTTATGAGTTAAAAGTCATTTCACTTCTAGGGATACATACAAAAATATTTACAGATGAAATTACATCACGTCTAGAACTTCCTTCAAATAAGCCAGTGGTTAGAGAGACAATTAGTGGAGTTATAGATGAAACAAGAATGACCATGAATTGATAATTATTAAGTTGGGTGATAGCTACTTTAGGGTTCATTATAGTGTTCCTTTTACTTTTATATTTGTTTGAAATTTCCCATAAGAAAAAGTTAAAAAGGAATCAAAGTTTTCTGCTTACACTTTTTATGCTTGACTTTATTATACTAGATTAGAATTTGAAAAACAAAAAACTCGGCTTAATATTCAACTTGAGTATAGTCGCAATCAGCTTAAGAAGAAACTGAACAAGATCAACACATTAAAAGAAACTATCCAGAAAGGTAGAGAAGACATTGATCACCTAAAGAAGGTAATTAATAATAGGTGGCTGAAGTGCCTCTTCATTGAAATTATGACTTCCTTCATGTAGTAAACCTTTTGTGAGCTCCTGCAGGGTCCTGTTAGTGATCAAAGGGGTTGGGGGCAGATTTAAGGAATAAAGTAAAATTAGCAGAGCTATATGAATTACTGGATATCTACATGGGAGGAAGGGCAAGGGGGTGCCACAGATGACTCCTTAGTTCTAACTTGGGTGATTGGTGAATGGGAGCAACAGGTTAAGGAGAGAAAATTCTGGACCTGTGGAGGTTGAGATGCCTATGTAATGTCTAGATGGTAATTTCCAGTAGGCTGTTAAAGAGTAGATAATGAGGAAGTCTAGGCTGGAGATACAGATTTGGGAGTTGCTGGTTAATGGCAGCAAACTGAAATCACATGAGAATGATTGAGACTCTCCACCAGGGAGGTAGGCAGTGAAGAGCAGTGGAACAGCTGTGGGATCTGGAAGGTGGTCACTTAGCTTATGAGGAGAGCCAGAAGAGGTGGCATCACAGAAGCCCGAGTTTCAGGAAGGAGGAAATGATCAAGGCTGTCAAAAACATAAAAGACTGGACAATGTATGTTTAATTGCCAATTAGCGATCATGAAAATAAAAACAGTCTCATTGGAGATTGGGAACAGAAGTCAGATGGCAGTGAGCTGAGGAATGAATCCAAAATGAAGGACAAAAAAACCTAAAAGCAAAAACAAAATGAAGGACAAAGGCAGGTAATGATCATCAGTTTCTAAAAAGTATATAATGAGAGTGAGTCACAGTACATGATAGAGGGTCAAGTAGCACATATGGTTCATCTTGGGATGAATGGTTTGTTGTTACTGATAAGATCATAGAATTACCTTATTAATATAAAAAATGGTAAATCTACAATGCAAATCCTCTCTGTTCAGGCTGAAGAAAACTGTCTGCAAATAGTGGATGAACTCATGGCAAAGCAGCAGCAACTTAAGGACGTATGTGTCACTCAGAACTCCAATGCTGAGAAAGTTCAAACTCAAATTGAAGAGGAACGGAAGAAGTTTCTGGCTGTTGATAGGTAATCAAGTCTTCATAGGTAATCCAGACTTCATCAGTTTGAAAGACTTAGAGGTTGAAACAGGGACAGCATCTATCTGAAATGTACTAAATGAGTTGCATTTGTATATGTGCCCTTTGTTGCTCTTGGTCTCACATCACACCCTTCATTCTAATTTTTTTTTTCAAACATTCTAAACCAGGAGAGGTGGCTAGGTTAGAACAAATAATGTTTTGTTTTTTCTTCAAAGTCTCCCTCTGTTGCCCAGGCTGGAGTGCAGTGGTGTGATCTCAGCTCATTGCAACCTCCGCCTCCCGGGTTCAAGTGATTCTCCTGCCTCAGCCTCCTGAGTAGCTGGGACTATAACCCCATACTACCACGCCCAGCTATTTTGTGTGTGTGTGTATGTGTGTTTCTCTTTTAGTAGAGACAGGGTTTCACCATGTTGGCCAGGCTGGTCTCAAACTCCTGACCTTAAGTTACCTGGTCGCCTCAGCCTCCCAAAGTGCTGGGATTACAGGCATGAACCACTGCTCCTGGCCTAGAGCAAATAGTTCTTCTTGTTAGATGAAAACATGAACCTGTATAGAGTCCCTTATCCTAAATCTACCTTGACATTGGTGTCTTCCTGTTGTACAGAGATTCCCTCTAGTCTGTGCAAGATAGCATAGAGGGTAAGGAGATAGAATTTGGAGCCACAATTTCTGGTTTCATATCCCAGCTCTGCTGTTTACATTTGATACCTTAATTTCCTCATCAGGAACCCAGCCACAGGATGAACCTGTTTCTTACCTATATATTAGATACCTCATCAGGAAATTAAGGTATCATATGTATCTACCCCACAGAATCGCAGTATTACATGTGTTAATATTCAAACGCACTTAGACTAGTACCTGGCACAAGATTAGCCTGTGTGTTTGCCATGATGATGGTGACGACACTTTGGCTTGTCCCAGAATGACACCTGCTTTCCTGCCATGCATCATGATTTACACAACCATGACTGATTAGACAATATTAGTTCTCTGTTTTGGCTCAGCCTTTTGGCATTCTACAATTTTTCTCACTGTCCGAAGACCTTCAGTGTTTCAAGATACAGCCAGAAAGTTATCTAAGATTTTGGAGTGGAATTAGAGTCTGTTTACTCTTGCTTTTTTAAAACTCTTGTATTTTGTGTAAATAGAACACATTCCTCTATTTGTTTTTTTTAAAAGAGATGTCCTGTTATGTTGGTCTCAAACTTCTGGGCTCAAGTGATCCTCTTGCCTTGGCCTCCCAAAGTGCTGGATTACAGGCGTGAGCCACCACAATCAGCCCAAACAGGATACTTTCTTTTTCTCTTAATATTCTTGAAAAACACATAGTTCTTTTTTTTTCTTTTCTTTTTTTTCATTTTCTTTTTTGTCCTCTTTCTAGGTCTTTTAAAAAAACCCACATGATTTCGATTAGTAAGACACAAGCCCTCATTTTCAGATAGAAGGCATTACTACATTAGTGGTGGTGGTAGTAAAGAAACCAGATTATTAGGTGTGTATGACTTACCCGGCAAGGGATTTCTTTGGCTAAGAGACTATTTATCTTGGTTTGAGGTTCTAAAATGTAGAGCTTACATTTGAGAACTGCAACTTGAAAAATTATACAGATTTAAAAGTAAAGTAACTAGGAAAGCACTGTCTTTGATAACCTTGATTAAATCAGTAACGCTTATTAGTGGAAAACCCTCCCTCAGATTAACTATATTCATGGCCTTTCTCAGGAGTATTAACAATTAAATTACAAGCATCAATGAGAGGATTCTAGAACTTATAGCACTCATAGGAATAAGTAATCTTTTTTTCATCTAAGTTTATAGCATACATTTTTCTTCCTTGGTGCAACGTTACATAATGAATAAAATTACTTTTTCATATCTGTGTAATTACAGGGAAGTGGGGAAGTTGCAAAAAGAAGTTGTAATTATTCAAACTTCTCTGGAACAGAAACGATTAGAGAAGCATAACTTGCTGCTTGAGTGCAAAGTGCAAGACATTGAGATAGTTCTTTTGTTGGGGTCACTGGATGACATCATTGAAGTGGAGGTATTCTAGCAAATGACTGTAAAATACATGCTGTTGTATGGAACTTAATGCATTGCCCTTTGCTTATTCTTTCTCTTGTTCTGTAGCCCTTTTAGGGGTGGTGGAGATATCTCCTAGGACGGAAAAAGGGCAAAATAACTGTTATGTCAGAGGACTAGGGCCACAGGATGAACCCATGTTTCTTATCTATATATTAGATACCCAAGAGAAATCAGAGAATTAAAGTTGTTGGAGTTAAGAACGTTTTTACACAATGAACCACAGGCAGTATGCAGATCATCCACCGCATGGGCGGTTCCCTGCACTCTCATAACCTTTTACATCATGTTGGGGCAGGACAGGGGTGGGTTTCTTGCTCTGCACCTTCTCCAACAGTTGAATTGAAGAAATGTGCCCTACTGAGTATCTGTGGGTGGTGAGGGAACAGGGAGAGGCAAGAATGGACATCAAAGAAATCACAAGATAAAACCAAGGCTCACTAACATTTCCCTGTTGGCACTTTTTCTTTTCTTTCTTTTTTTAAACCACATTTGGATTATACAGGATTTAGATTGGTGGGAGTACAATCATTCATTGGTGTCCACAGGGACAGTTCCAGGATTCCCCCATGGATACCAAAATCTGAGGATGCTGAAGTCTCTTATCTAAAATGACATAGATTTGGTGTATAACCGAAGCACATCCTCCCATATACATGCATGCCTTGTTTTGTGCTTCACAGATATTGCAGGGTTTTTTTTTTTTAATACAAATTGAAGATTTGTGGTAACCCCATGTCGAGAAAAGTGTGTTGGTACCAGTTTTCCAACAGCATGTGCTCACTTTTCTGTGTCTCTGTGTCACATTTTGATAATTCTCAAAATCTTTCAAACTTTTGAATTATTTATCTGTTAAGGTGTATCTGTGATAAGTGATCTTTGATGTTACTATTGTAATTGTTTTTGAAGTGCCAGGAACCACTCCATATAGGACAACGAACTTAACAAGTTTGTGTTCACATATTTTTCAGATGGGAACTGAAGCAGAAAGAACCCAGGCAATAATTGCTATCTATGAAAAAGAAGAAGCCTTCGAAGTAGACTACAGTTCTCTAAGCAAGGATTTGAAGGTAATGGAAAGGTTTCTGTTGTTTATCACTCATAGTAATATGGAATATTTAAACATTACAGAATCATTTTTAGATGACAGAATTAAGGGTGGGTTTTTTTTTAAATAGATTTCCTAATGGTTTTGGAAGAAATATACAAAGTAAAAACACTGTAATCATGAAACTTCTGACACCAAATTGTGGATCTCTCCCACACCAAGCAGTTCTCTAATTTTTTGAATATTAAGTGGGTATTCTACAATTCAGTTCAATTCTGACACTGTCCACCTGGAGTTAGCATCAGATCCCACAAGGTAATGGCTCAGTCCCACAAGACTAGCCACTCTTCAGATGTTGATCACAAGTCCAGACCTACCAGACTGGGGCCAACTGGCTGTAAATCAGGAGTTCCCACAACCCTTTCCTCAGATTTGATAATTTTCTGGAATGGCTCACAGAACTCAGGGAAATACTTTATTTACATTTACTAGTTCATTATTAAAGGATACAACTCATGGAACAGCTAAATGGAAGAGATGCATAGGACTAGGTATGAGAAAGGGTCCATGCCTTCTCTCCTGCCTTCTCCAGGCATGTCACCCTCCAGCGTCTCCGTGTGGTCACCAACCTGGAAGCTCTTTGAAAACCACTGTTTAGGGATTTTTATGGGAGCTTCATTACATACATGATTGATAAATCATGGCCAGTTGGTGATCAGACTCAGTTTTCAGCCTTTCTCCCCGACCTCCTTAGAAAAGAGGGGCTGAATGTTCCAGCCCTCCAATCACCTAGTTGGTTCATCATGCAATAGTCCCCATCCTCCAACAGTCAGCTCATTAGCATAAACTCAGTTATGGTTGAAAGGGGCTTCTTATGATTAATAAAAGATGCTCCTCTCATTCCTACTACTCAGGAAATTGCACAGGTTTTAGGTATACCATGCCTAGAACTGAGACGAAAACCAAATATATATTTATTATATCATGTTATCTCAAAATCGCAGTAAATAGGTTACTTTAAAAAATGTTTATGTCCGCATTTCTGACTGTGTTCTGTAGAACACTGGTATCATGAAATGTCTAGCCAAAGAAGAAAAGTTTCTGTGATTACTTTTTGAGAGAGTAGTTTCCCTTCTTGGAGATTCACAATGAATATTAAAGTTTTTGAGAAGTCCTTCAATAAATAAAAGTAACCACTTATTCCAGCATCCCAAATTTGCTCTGCTGGTGTCCCACTGCGGTACCCTCAGTAGGCACAGGACCTCTCTCAGGATTGTAGGTGATGGTATGGCACATCCTTCACAGCTGCAGAGCACAGATCTGGAATCTAGCTTTAATTTAACTGAATTTAGTTTCTATAATTGAGCGGCTCTGGCTCTGTTTCCTAGTCATCCCTGGAGCCATACGTTTCTTTGTCTGTTGGCTTCATTCTGAAGCTGCTTCTCTCCTGAAAGCAAAATGAGTGCAGCTATTCTTGGCTTTCCAGCCACACAGCTACAACCTTCAGAGAAGAAAGCAGCTGTCATTTGTAGTGGTGCTTGTAAAAGGAAAATGAAAACCTGGACCCCAGTTCACTATACCAAGAGGAAGAAATTAGGCTGAAAGCTGAGTCATGCAAAAAGCTGCCTTCCCTTTTGTTCGTAAGCAAAGAGCTACATATAAAAAACTCTTGTGTTGGGCCGGGCGTGGTGGCTTATGCCTGTAATCCCAGCACTCTGGGAGGCTGAGGCATGTGGATCACCTGAGGTCAGGAATTCGAGACCAGCCTGGCCAAAAAAAAAAAAAAAAAAAAATTAGCCAGGTGTAGTGGAGCCCACCTGTAATCCCAACTACTTAGGAGGCTGAGGCAGTAGAATCGCTTCAACCTGGGAGGCAGAGGTTGCAGTGAGCCAAGATTGTGCCACTGCACTCCAGCCTGGGTGACAGAGAAACTCCATCTCCACAAAAAAAAAAAAAACAAAAAAAACAACAATTATCTCCCCAGGTAGCTACTCAGTGTTCATCTTATGGTAAAGCGCTGATTTATTGAGCATGAGATGAATACATAATTGACTATTCCCTACCTACTCCCTTCCCCTGCAACATAATGGATTCAGTGATGTGACCATACACTCCCTCTTGCTCCTGCCTGCTTTTCCGCTTTAAATATCAAACCCCTTAAAATCATCTTTGGAGAAAGGCACAGACTTACCTCTGGGGCATGTCCTTAACCTTCGTAAAATAAACTGATTGAGACCTGTCTCAGATACTCTCTGGTTTACATGCTGTTCTAAAATTGAAGAAAGGTTTTACCTACAAAGCCTCAGCAACTGTCCCCTCATCACAGTTGCCTGAATGGGGTCACATATTCATTGCCGAACCAGTCACGGTAGAGGACGATGGTGCACTTAACCTTAGACCAAACAGGTTCTGCCTCTTAAGTACATGGGATCCAGGACCAAGAAATGGATCCACCTGGTCAAAAGCATGTGCTGCATTAAAAGAAAAAATGGAGAACAGATGCTCAGTAGTAATATCTACCACATCTTTTCAGTTCATATGCTGTTAATATATTTTTGTTAGACTTTTGGGGCTCTGATTATATTGGTGCAAAAAAAAAAAGATTTCCTGGACCGAGCACGATGGCTCACGCCTGTAACCCCAGCACTTTGGGAGGCCGAGGCAGTAGATCACCTGAGGTCAGGAGTTTGAGACCAGCCTGGCTAAACACTGTTTCTACTAAAAAAATAAAAAAACTTAGCCAGGCATGGTGGGTGCGAGCCTGTAATCCCAGCTACCTGGGAGGCTGAGGCAGGAGAATCACTTGAACCTGGGAGGTGGAGGTTGTGGTGAGCTGAGTTCATGCCATCGCACTCCAGCCTGGGCAACAAGAGCGAAACTCCATCTCGAAAAAAGATTTCCTGGAAGGGTGTGGCTACTTTTTCTCTTCTGTTCATCACTCGTGTCAGGTTAAGTGTTAACCTGTCTAGCCGGATTGGATCCCCTCTGTACCGTAGTACCTATGCTTGCCCTGTTAGAAGTCTTTTCACCCTGCTGTAAAAGCCAGTTTAAATCCCAGCTACTAGGGAGGCTGAAGCAGGAGGATTGCTTGAGGTCAGGAGCTCAAGACATCCGGAGCAGCAGAGCGAGACCCGTCTCTTACAAAAAATTTTTAATCCAATTTATATGTCTAACTTCCCTGTGAGTCTTTAAAGGCAAAGACTGAATAGTTTCCATCATTGAATCCTCATTGTAGTACATCGTAGATTATGAATATTTTAAAATAAATGAAGGTGAAATATATATTGTTGCTTTTTAGCCAGATTAAAAAATAAGCTGAAATGTGTTCCAAGAAAAAGAGCACAGCTGACTTAGGAAGCTACACATATTGCAACAGGACTTCACCTCCAGGCTCAGAGAGGGCTTTGTGGAGAAAAGGAATAGATCCAGAGGGAACTGGGGGGCCAGATGGTGAAGGGCCCCATGCACGCACCTTAGCTTGCGGGATGTAAAAGGCATGTCGTGCCAGTCAGTGTTGTTCTTTGTTCATAATAGGCTCTACAAACTGATCAAGAAGTAGAGGCCCACCTTAAGCTCTTATTGCAGCAGGTGGCATCCCAGGAAGAAATCCTACTGAAAACAGCAGCCCCAAACCTACGAGCACTAGAGAACTTAAAGACCATCAGGGACAAGTTTCAAGAATCCACAGATGGTAACACTGTGTGCAGTCACTAACAACATTATATTCATGGCTGTTTTGATTTCTGTACCATTCGCCAACAATCTCCCCTCTGTTGTCCCTTTTTATTACAGACTTTTTTCCTCTGTAGTCTTATATTAATGTGTGCTTTTAATACTGAATCACTGTTTCCTTTTTGAAAAGTATTTTAATTTAAAACCAGGTTTATTGGTGATTTTAAAACATGTTTTTTCATACCAGCAAAATTGGCTTAATAAATACTGTATCAGACTGGGCATGGTGGCTCACGCCTGTAATCCCAGCACTTTGGGAAGCTGAGGTGGGTGGATCACCTGAGGTCAGGAGTTCAAGACCAGCCTCGTCAACATGGTGAAACCCCGTGTCTACTAAAAATACAAAAATTAGCTGGATGTGGTGGCACATGCCTATAGTCCCACCTACTTGGGAGGCTTATGCAGGAGAATTGCTTGAACCTGGGAGGCAGAGGTTGCAGTGAGCCAAGACTGCACCACTACACTCCAGCCTGAGCAACAGAGCAAGACTCCATCTCAAAACAAAAAATACTCTATCAGAACTTGTCAATATTATTTAGCAATTATCTGCACTAGAAAAGAGGCTCATCAATTCTAAGAGCTATGCTCTTGGAATTAATAGTTTATGTATTTTGGAGGTACATTTACTCAAGAGATCCAAACTCAAATCCAATTTTAAAAATATTTTATGCTTTGCAGTTTAAGTGAAAGAACCTCCTCAGTGGTCTCTAAAATAAAGAATATTGATTCTCTCTTAGCTTTTGAGGCCAGCAGAAAGGAAGCCAGAATCTGTAGGCAAGAGTTCGAACAAGTGAAAAAAAGGAGATACGATCTTTTCAGCCAGTGTTTTGAGCATGTCTCAATATCAATTGATCAAATCTACAAGAAGCTCTGCAGAAACAACAGTGCCCAAGTACGTATCATTCATCCTGAAATACTAATGGGAATTCCATCTTACTGGTGGTGGGTTTTTCCTGGTGGGAAATAACCACTGCCACATTACTTGAGCAACTCACTTGTGGGGCAAAGTCAGTTCATGAAGAGTGGTTAGGACCTGCACTGTAGATCCCATTCACTTCACGTTATCCAGTGTGGACAAGTCAAAATCTCTCTAGGTCTGTTTCTTTATCCAAAAAATGAATGGACTAAATCAAAATTCTGTAGTTTGGTACTAATTTGATTTTATAGAACTGTTGGTCTCTCTGGTAAATGTGGAATAATGAAGGATCCTGGGAAGATGGTTGATCTGTGGAGGTGACCAGAGTAACAAGAGAGGAAAAGAACTAAAGGCAGGGTTCAAATTCGGATATGACCCTTTTAATGATAACCACTCCCATTCCATTATCAACATCCATAGTAAATACTTGTGGCATCGAATTTGAAATAAAGATGTAGGTTGGGCCTTACATACCTGCTCTGCTTTTGTTTTCTCATGTTCTTCTATGACTAAGGTGATCCTGGATCAGATATTTAGAACTTCAACTGAAAATAACTTGTTTTCAGTAAAGTAAGACTAAAACCCACTAACTTTTTTTTTTTCTTTGAGACGGAGTCTCCCTTTGTTGCCCAGGCTGGAATGCAGTGGTGTGATCTTGGCTCACTGAAACCTCAGCTTCCCAAGTAGCTAGGATTACAGGCGCACAGCAACAAACCTGGCTAATTTTTTATTTTTTGTAGAGACAGGGTTCCACCATATTGGCCAAACTGGTCTCAAACTCCTCCTGGCCTCAAGTGATCTGCCTGCCTCAGCCTCCCAAAGTGCTGGGATTACAGGTGTGAGTCACCATGCCTCTTTGAGAACAAGATTTATCTCTGTATCTACAGTACCTGGCCCTTAATAGGTATTCAGTAAATGTATGATGAACGTACCAGTGAGTGAATTGCATGAAGACTATTTTGTAAGACTGTGGCATGTGCCGCTGAGGTTTGACTGGCAGTCTGGTGGAAAGGGCTGATCCCTGGGTATGTTAGTGTTTTTTCCCTCTATCGCCTACCCAGACAACCCTGTTTGTGATTACATGTACAACTCAATACATTATTTATAGGCATTGGTAGTTTTCCACCAAAATTGAAGAAAAGCTAACCAATATAGTATTTTGTAGTTAAACGCCAAGATGAAATTTATTGGTTGCTTTTCTGATATTGCTAAACAGATAACATGTGTTTCAGGCATTTCTTAGTCCAGAGAATCCTGAAGAACCTTACTTGGAAGGAATTAGCTATAACTGTGTGGCCCCAGGCAAACGGTTTATGCCAATGGACAATTTGTCAGGGGGAGAAAAGTGTGTGGCAGCCTTGGCGCTCTTGTTTGCCGTGCACAGGTAAGGTCACAAAAGCTATTCAGTTTTCATATCAGGGCAGAAGCCAAGGGGACCTTTCTACAGATGATATATTAACTATTGTCTTTATTGATATTTAACAAATGGGATACAAAACTATCTTCTTCAGCCAGACAATTCAGATTATGTTTTAGGCCTACAACAATTTAGACTTTACACAGAAATCTAAGAATTCAGATTTTTAATGGTTTGGGTTTTTTTTTGTTGTTTTTTTGAGACAGAGTCTTGCCATGTTGCCTAGGCTAGGCTTGAACTCCTGGGTCAAGTATGTGATCCTTCTGCTTCAGCCACCTGAGTAGCCAGGATGACAGGCACATGCTACCATGCCCAGCTAGTTATTGACAGATTTTTATTCAATTTCTATTATCAATAGCTGCTACTATTCCATTTTAGAAAAGAAAAAATATTTGGAATGGCCAGAGGTGACATCAGGATTGACCAAAAAAACTCAACTTGTATATTATTTTCTTAGTCCATATGTAGGGCTCTGCTACTTAGTAAAGAATGTTGAAGTATTTTTTCTATAAAAGCATTTAACCTTCTCATTTCCACTTATGGCAGTGGAACTGTCTCTTTGTAAAACAAATCAAGAAGCAAAAAGTTCTCTAGAATTAAGGCAATTAAGCTCTTTCAAGATTCAGAACATTAGATGAAGATCTAAAGTATAGACGCTGAGCCTGGGCAACATAGTGAGACCCGTGTCTACAGAAAACAGAAAGGTGATGCATGGCTGTAGTCCCAGCTTCTTAGAGGTTGAGGTGGGAGGATCCCTGGAGCCCAGGAGTTGGAGGCTGCAGTGAACCATGACGACGCCACTGCACTCCAGCCTGGCTGAAAGAACAAAACCCTGTCTCAAAAAATATATACATAATACAATAAAGTATGGATGCTGCTGCTTGTCTATTTCCATGACTAGGAACAAAAACATACAGGAGTTTGACAACTTAAAAGGAATAGGCCGCCACAGGAAAGGAAAAGAGAAAACCATAAAAGCAGGAGGCCTGCTCTCAACAAGTCATCTGAGCAGAATCAGACTAGGTGGCACCCCATCCATTTAGTCAACAGATATTTACTAGTTACTGTGTATCAGGTGCTGTTGCAGGCACTGGGGAGATAGATAGCTGTGAACAAAACAAAATACCTGCCGCAAAGATACTTCATTTTAGTTGGGGAAGGCAGACAATAGTAAATGAGTAAACTAATTATCCAATATAGAGATTAGAAAATGACAAGTTCTCTTTTTTTTTTTTTCTGGAAAATGACAAGTTCTATAGAGAAAAAAAGCAGGGAATGGAGATGGTGAGTGGCAGGAAGGGTTAGCAATGTTAGAGTCATCAGAGAAGGTCTATTTGAGAAGGTAACATTTGAGCAAAGATTTGAAGGAATAAATGAAGCTGGTCATGTGGACAGCCAAGGGAAGACAGCAAGAGCAGGTGCAAAGGCCCCGAGGGCAGTGTGTGCCTGGCATGGATGGAGAATAGACTATGCATCAGTGGCAAGCACAAGGCTATCACTGGTAACAATCACAGTGAAAGATGGTGATGGGTTGGGCCGGGATGAGAGGATATGGTTGTGCAGATGGAATTTGCTGACAGGGTATGGGATATGAAGGGAGAGATGTGAAGGGGATGGCTCTGTGGGTTTTGACTTAATCAACCAGAGTAATAAGAGCTGACATTCACTGAAATGGGGAAGACCACAAGAGGAACAGGTTTGGAGGGCAGTGGGGGAGTTGGTTTGAGATGAGTTTGAGATATGTATTGGACACGCACATAGAATTGTAGAGAAAGTAGCTGGACATTTGAGGTGAAAGTTCAGGAGATAGGTTAGAATATTCTTATTGGCAGAAGTGTGGGAGCCATCAGTATTTGGGTGGTATTTAAAACCCTGAGGCCAGATGCAATCACCAAGGGAGTTGATCAGATAAGCATAGAGCCCTGAGGGCATTAGTTCTCAGACTCAGAGCAGGGGCTGAGGGAAAGTAGACTATGCCCTACAAGTCACAGAGCAGTATTTCGAGGAGGGAGTGACCAACCCCAGATACTCCTTGCATAGGTCACATGTGGACTGATAACTGAACACTGGATTTAGTAACATAGAGGTCACCAATTTACTTAGAAATATCTAAAAGAATGTGCTTTATTTATTCTGAATACTGTTAATATTTTCCTCCAAGTCTTTTGTAAAACAAATAGAAAAATCTAACTTACTTGATTGTAATTTTCTTCTAGTTTTCGCCCTGCCCCATTCTTTGTTTTAGATGAAGTGGATGCAGCCCTAGACAACACTAACATAGGCAAAGTAAGTTTTTGCTTTTAATTTTCAATAGATTGTCTACAAATCAAGGATCATGTGAGGCAAGCAACAGAAATTGCCCGTTAAAAACCCTTGGCTAGGCACGGTGGCTCACGCCTGTAATCCCAGCACTCTGGGAGGCTGAGGCAGGCAGATCATGAAGTCAGGAGTTTGAAACTAGCCTGGTCAACATGGTGAAACCCTGTCTCTATTAATAATACAAAAATTAGCCAGGAGTGGTGGGGTAGGAGGGTGGCGGCGGGGGCTGTAATCCCAGCTACTTAGGAGGTTGAGACAGGAGAAATGCTTGAACTCTGGAGGTGGAGGTTACAGCAAGCTGAGTTCACACCACTGTACTCCACCTAAGCAACGGGGATTCTGTCTCAAAAAAAAAAGTCCCTGTAGGCTGGACTTGGTGGCTCCTGCCTGTAATCCCAGCACTTTGGGAGGCTGAGGCGGGTGGATTGCTTGAGTCCAGGGAGACCAGCCTGGACAATATAGGGAGACCTTGTCCCTACGAAAAGTTAAAAAAAAAAAATTATCTGGGCGTGGTGGTGCACATCTGTTGTCCCAGCTACTTTAGAGGCTGAGGTGGATCATCTGAACCCAAGAGACAGAGATTGCAGTGAGTCGAGACTGTGCCACTGCAATCCAGAAAAAAAAATCCTTTTAAAATCTAAGCTAAATATCTAATCTAACATAAAACAAGATGATTGAAGGTAGTTTTCATTCAAGGCTTAGGGGACCTTCAGGAGATAATGGGAAATCAACATGGGGTCAAATGAGGATCACTGTACTTTATCAACAGTGTTACTGGTGGCACAACAGGTTTCGCACCAAATTTAGATGTTGGGAATTACAGAACCCCTAATAACAGGCACTGGGGCAGACGGGTTTATTTATTCTCATGCATGAATTTAGCCGTTTAATAAGGTTCAAGAGTACCATCTCTAATTCCAAAGGAATTAAAGTTTAAAATCCTACCTCCCCAGCTTTTTAAAAAATTTTCATCTATTTATTTTGAGACCAGGCTATGAGACTGGCTAATTTTTGTGTTTTTGGTAGAGATGGGATTTCACCACGTTGTTAAGGCTGGTCTTGAACTTCCGGGCTCAAGGGATCCACCCGCTTCAGCCTCCCAAAGTGCTGGGGTTATAGGCGTCAGCCACCACGCCAGCCCTACCTCTCCAGTTTTATCAAAATGTATCCAGTAATTTACTGAACTTGAACATGATCCTGTTTTCAGTCTTTGAGGGAATGAAAGAACTAAGGAACAATTTCATGCGTAGGAGTTAAAATTTTAGTCAGCACTCAAGGATTGGTGGGTAGTCAGAGCCCACCTAAAAGAGCTAGGCTCTCAGCCCACACATCTTGACAGTGACTAGACTGAATTTTGGACGTGAGAGTGGGGCAGCCATGGAACATGAACAAAGTATGCAGGCAAATCCTGGCAGTGCCAGATGCTGCGCAGGGGAAGGGTAGCACCAGCCTGCAGAGTTCCAATATCATGGTACTGCTGCTGGGGCCATTTATTCTTGGAGATGGATTAATTGGACTGTGCTGGTTCTGATTCCAGATCTACCCATCTTCAAGAAATGACCAGGCTTTGCATTAATGGCTGCTTACAGGGTGCCTGCTCTGGTCATGCTGACAGATACATTTCTCACGATTTACAAATTGGCATTCTGGGCCAGGTACAGTGGTTCATGCCTGTAATCCCAACACTTTGGGAGGTTGAAGCGGGAGGAGCACTTGAGCTCAGGAGTTTGAGACCAGCCTGGGCAACATAGTGAGACCTTGTCTCTATTATAAAGAAATCTAAAAAGAAAAAAAAAATTGGCATTCTGGTTTACAACATAGCCTTGTGAGTAGTGATGTTAAGGAGCCCATGCCTGAGAGATGTTTTCAGTCTTGGGGTACTGCCCAGCAGGTTCTGTACCTCCAAAGCTGACCTCCTTATTTCTTACCCTCAGTCTCATGTGAAATGCCTAAGTTGCTGCAACCTGAGGTATCTTCTGATGGCATGAATGTAGTCTTTGACCATTTCTCAAGTTGTATTCATGTGACCAAATCTCTTGAAGGTCCTGCTTTTTTTGAGACAGAGTTTCACTCTTGTCACCCAGGCTGTAGTGGCACGATCTCGGCTCACTGCAACCTCCAGGTTCAAGAGATTCTCCTGCCTCAGCCTCCCGAGTAGCTGGGATTACGGGCGTCTGCCACCACACCCAGCTAATTTTTTGTATTTTTAGTAGAGACAGGGTTTCACCATGTTGGGCAGGCTGGTCTCAAACTCGTGACCTCAGGTGATCCACCCACCTTGGCCTCTCAAAGTGCTGGGATTACAGGCATGAGCCACCGTGCCTGGCCCAGAACACCAATTCATAAATAAATCGTGAGAAATTTATCTGTCAGCATGACCAGAGCAGCCACCCTATAAGTGGCTGTTAATGCAAAGCCTGGTCCTGCATTTTTAACATGGCACACAATACACAAGAATATCACATCAACTCCATACCTGCAAAAAGTCTCTGCCAGAAACTTCATGGTAACTGGGGGAAGAAAACATAGGAACAAAAGAACATCTTGTCTCTTGAATGCCAGCCAGTGTGCATCATTTATGACTGGATTCCATGGCTGACTCATTTACGAGAAATCTCCCCTTAGGAGGGTAATTTTGGCACGTTATACACCATATCCTGTGAAGGGAAACCTCTGTGGCTTTTCTTGGTTCCATTTAAGAGATCCATGTTTTAGGAAGAATTAGATGTTTGCATTGGTGGCATCTCCAGGTACTAGGTCTTACTTAAGACTCCTATTAGTATCCATCCTATGTATTAAAACTTTTAAATTGCTTTATCCCTTTGAGATGTAGCTGACACGCTGTTGCTGAATTGAGTATGAGCAGTTAGTTATGTAGTATGAGGAACTATGAAGCACCCTCCACTCCCTCTTGTGATTAGGGTGCCCAACATTGACAATTGGTAACTCTAGGAAAAATGCATGCCATGCATCTTTGCATCCTATCTCCTCTTGTTTTTCTATTACAGGCCCAAGCCCATTTTTTTTAAGTCCTGTCATAGTGGCTACTGCCATTGCCTCTAATGCTGGAAGTTCCTTCTATGAACTCAGCCTCTTAGAGCAGTTTCTTTCTTTTCTCATGTAAAACATGGCCAGTGACTCACTCTTCAATGGAAGCTGCCATTCCTACTTCCAGAGCTTGTGTCCATAGGATCTTTGGTGCAGTCAGAACCAATACACATGGAGCAGACCCATTCTCGGCCCTCAGAGAAATCCCAGGAGGAGTTGGCAGTACCTTTGTTGGACTGTTGTTGATACTTTTTCTTTTCTTGGAGTTGATCATGCTCTTAAGTTCTGAGTAGTTTGTTCACCAACACTAGTCTCTCTTGAATGCATTTTGCACTGCTCATTTCCTTGGAATTGAGCTTCCTGAAGGAACCAGAGTTCAACTCTAACCAAATGACCTGATTATGGATTATGCATACATACATAATTGTCCTATTTTTCCTTTCAGGCTTTGAGGTGGCAAAACAGGAAGTTGGAATTTTGTTGTTGTTAGAATCTCTCACTCTGCTGCCCAGTGTAGAGTGTGGTGGCATGATCTTGGCTCACTGCAACCTCTGCCTCCTGGGTTCAAGCACCTTTCTTGCCTCAGCCTCCTGAGTAGCTGCGATTACAGGCACCTGCCACCATGCCAACCTAATTTTTGTAATTTTAATAGAGATGGGGTTTCGCCATGTTGGCCAGGCTGGTCTTGAACTCCTGACCTCAGGTGATGCACCTGCCTCGGCCTTCCAAAGTGCTGGGATTAAAGGTGTGAGCCACCGTGCCCGGCCTGGAAGTTAGAAGTTTAAATACCAGCCCTTTTTCGCCCACAAAAAACACTTTGAGTGGTAGTTTCTTTGGTTACAAAGGCTGATTGCTTGTTCACATCACAGTATCTTAAGTTGGAGATTTATTCTTTAAAGTGTTAAAGTCTTAGATCATAGGTTTAATTCTCATTTTAGAATCTATTTCCATTTCTTCAGTTGTTGTGGATTTATTGAATTATCAGAAAGGTGGATAAGTCCTCATCACCTAAACTGACTAGACTCAGACGTGCAGAGTCACTGTCCCCAGAGCCCAAACGAGGCCTTTCCTTCCTAGAGAAATGTGTACTTTTTTATTTCTTCCAGGTGTCAAGTTACATCAAAGAGCAAACTCAAGACCAGTTTCAGATGATAGTCATCTCCCTAAAAGAAGAGTTCTATTCCAGAGCCGATGCACTAATCGGCATCTATCCAGAGGTAAAGATAAATCAGAGGGGAGAGGCATGTACCCACTGTCAACTCCCCTTAGTACCCTGACATCTACCAGGCTTTCCTCTTATAATTAAAACTTCCAAATAGAGTCTGAGCCTTAAATGATTTTTTTAATCAAGTAAGATTAAAAGTAACTACTGGTGTTTTCCTCGACTATAACCATGTATATATATGTATAATTTTTTTTTCCTGTAAGGTGTTTAAGTGTGCATGATAGTGACAATATATATTTTAAGTGAAAAAAGCAAAGGGAAAATTGCAGAACATTAAGTAGGATAGTTTTGTTTTGTGAAATAGTCTGTTAATTTACATCAACTATTATACTTCTTATTTCTGTAATATTTCAGTGTTTTAAGCAAAAACAAATTGTACTGTGATAGAGCAAGGAACCATTTATCCTCCAAAAGTATCAGAGGACAAAACAAATTCATTAGAAGTTCCAAGTTGTATAGTAACTTCTAACATGTGAACACACCTTTCTCAAGCCATTGAAAATACTAACCTGAACTGATGGAGTGTAGAGCAACTGGGTCAGTAGAGCACACTAGTTGAGGTCACTTGGTTTTGGACAGTTAGGATTTACTTCCTGCATTTTCTTTTAAGCAAAGATAAAAATTAATTTACCTTCTTGTGCCTACAGAATGTTAGGGGAACACCTGGAAATACAATGCATGAGTAATGGAAATTCTCATACCAGATAATAACAAAACCCACAACTGACGTAAATGCAGATGATACCTTTTTAGATTTAAGAAGATTCCTTTTGAATGCAATTCTAGACTCACTAATGGCTCTTATTTGACTTTAATAATACTTTTTCCCTAATTAGGGGAACTTTTAACTGTCTTCTCTCCATTTTAGTACGACGACTGCATGTTCAGCCGAATTTTGACCCTAGATCTTTCTGAGTATCCAGACACTGAAGGCCGAGAAAGCAGCAAGAGACACCAAGAGTCCCTCTAGGGGCAGTCTTGCAGCGGCGGCCCAATCACTGTTCAGTTCCCACTCTAATACTCAAACTGCTCCTCCACAGCAGACTTCTGGAGCAAACAAGACCAGCCTGGGGCGCCCCTTAAGAGAAATCTTAGTAGTTCCAGCCAGAGAGGCTGTAGCTCACCTCATCTGAGTGTTCACACCCCATTCTAGTAGGGAGTTTTCAGTGAGAGCTGGTGTTCAATGAGTTTTAAAAAAGAGAAAGAAAAGGTAGAATTTTGTACTATAATTCTAACTTCTATTTTGAAATAAGCTAGTCTGGTTGGAAAAATTTTGAATTCTGCTTCATCTTCACTCTGATCTTGCCTTGTACCCAAGTAATCTTTAAGGGAACTACTCTTGGGTTTTAAATATATAAGATTGTTAATAAACTTTTGAAGCTGGATTTTGGGAAACTGTTTCAGAGAAACTATGTTAGTATTGAAAATAACAATAAAAAATGGTCTAATTTCAAATGTCTCCAATGTAGAATTTTTGAAGCCAAAAAAAGCTTAATGGTCAAATTGAATGATGCGTTTTAGTGCAATCTGAATTTTTCTGAATAGAATTTGTTAAGGAAATATCGAAGAACACAGTTTCTCAAGTGACAACTGACGTCTCCACTTAAAAACATTGTTATGTGAAGGAAAGTTGCACTTTCAGTACATTTCCATTTCCAAATGGAACAAGACAGGCTGGGCATGGTGGCTCATACCTGTAATCCCAGCACTTTGGGAGGCTGAGGTGGGTGGACTGCTTGGGCTTAGGAGTTCAAGACTAGCCTGGTCACCATGGTGAAACACTGTCTCTACTAAAAATACAAAAATTAGCCAGGCATGAGGGGGCGCACACCTGTAATCCCAAACACTTGGGAGGCTGAGGCAGGAGAATCACTTGAATCCAGAGGCAGAGGTTGCAGTGAGCTGAGACTGTACCACTGTACTGAGTAAAAGTATCCGTCTGACAACACTTTGATGTAACAAGAAGAATGTACTCTGTGAGGGGGATATTACATCTCAAAAAGATTGGGTTCCTTCCTGGAGGGGACTTCCAGTACAATGAGATAGCTGACCTCTGTGAGCTGCAGACAGCAGAAGGCACTCTTAACTTGTCCTCTGTTTTCTTTCTTGAGATGGATTCTGGCTCTATTGCCCAGGCTAGAGTACACTGGCACAATCTTGGCTCACTGCAACCTCCGCCTCCCGGGTTCAAGCAATTCTCTTGCCTCAGGCTCCTGAGTAGCTGCGCCACCATGCCAGGCTAATTTTTATATTTTTAGTAGAGATGGGGTTTCACCATGTTGGCCATGCCAATCTTGAACCCCTGACCTCAAGTGATCCACACACATCAGCCTCCCAAAGTGCTGGCATTACAGGTATGAGCTACCATGCCCTGTCTTAAAATGTAACCATTTTAAAATGTAATAGCTCTTCTAGCTTGAGGCAGTAAACAGCAGGGCCAACTTTGTTGTCTCCTGATGTGATGTTTCTCACTGACTCAACTATACATAGGTGCCTTACTGGAGTTGCCTCTAATCTATCAATTGCATTGGAATAAACTTACATTCCGTAACGAGCATACAACAGAACGAACTATAGATGCATCCATGTGGTACAGCAACATGGCTGCATCCTCCAGCAGGGCATGCAAAGCTTTTCTTAAAATGGGCTGTAACAAGCTTTCCATCCTAGTGGGCAGCATCCTCTACACTTGTAATTTTGCTATACCCTGTGTCTGGCTAGCTCTCAGATATTCCCTGATTGCAAAAAAAAATAATTTATGTTTGCTGTTTAAAACATTTAAACACATTCAAGTAAACATTAAATTGATTTCACAGTTGGGTGGCAACTTGAGCTAAAAATTCTCATTAAATACATTCTAGCAAGCCTTGGCGTAACTGAAACACTGAGCACACAGGGATGAAGTTACCATTTTATTTATGGCTGGAGTGGCATAAAAGATGCGTTTTCCATGCATCAAAAGAAAAAAAAAGTCTTCGGCAGGTCTCTGGGCTCTGTCCCTCCCTATGCATCCTACCCTTCTGTTTCCTGTTCGTAACTTTCTCTGTACCTGTGGGAGTCATCAATGAGGAGCGTCCCAGGGCTTGGTAAGAAATGCCACACTGAAGGGGCCTCAAACTGAAACCAAGCAGGGCTGCTTGTTTCCAAAGAGAACCCTCCACTTTAGTGCCACTCATGCATCACCACGGAAGCTCTGCTGGGTCAGTCAGGGAAGCTCCCTAGGCACCAGCAGAGTGCCCAGCACAGCTGTTTCATGAACCCTGAAAAGGTTTAAAGTGTTGCAGGGCCCTTTCAAGTTCTGCTCCCTCACTCTGTGCAAACTCCCTTAATACGGGCCATGGAAGGGAATTTTAAGAAACAATAACAGAAAGACTGGATCTTACCCCAGAGAATAAAGACTTGCAAAGCTTGGAATTTACAATGTTTGAAACCTGGTCTCGTGCATCACTTGTGCTGTCCTGGTTGTCAGTCCCGCAGTGGCCCTGCACAATGCTGGCCTGACACTTCTGAAAAGGGCCTCCAGCTCTTCCGATTTCACCGTTTTTAGCAACATCAGACCTGTGTTTCTTTGGAACATAAGTTACTAAAACGACGTAATTCCAAAGAAGCCCTTTTGATCCAGGTGTTCTTTCTAAAAACATACCGTTTTCACAAGTGGATTCATTCTTTACTACTTAACAGTGGAACAAACATACCTTTAAAATGTTTTCTATAGTAACATGCTTCCACATATAAATTATAAAATGTGTCTATTTTCGCCAGCTTGGTGGCTCACACCTATAATCCCAGCACTTTGGGAGGCTGAGGTGGGCAGATCATCTGAGGTCAAGTTCAAGACCAGCCTGGCCAACATGGTGAAACTCCGTCTCTACTAAAAATACAAAAATTAGCTAGGCGTGGTGGCAGACATCTGTAATCTCAGCTACTCAGGAGACTGAAGCAGGAGAATCACTTGAGCCCAGGAGGTGGAAGCTGCAGTGAGCCAAGATCACGCCACTGCACCCCAGCTGGGCGAAAGAGCAAGACTCCGTGTAAAAAAAAAAAAAAAAAAAATATATATATATATATATCTTTACTCTCCCCTTTTATTAGGAAAAAGTACCACCTTGACAAATGTGAGCCTGTCAGATGGGAACGGGAACACCAGTTTCCACTCCTTCCCACTGATTCTGGCCCCTGAGGTAGCTGTCCATCAGTCCTCACAAAGTCCACCTGAAGTGTGCCCACGTCACCTCCTGCACGGTTCAACACACAGGGGAGCCCTCTCAGCCAGCCCTGAGGGCCACACACCCATGTGGCTCTCTTGGTGTATGTGACTGTTTCGCTATTAAGAGATCCACGCGGAGTTCTCCGTACATTCCTCTTGGTTTGGGCATGGCACTGTGGTTACAGAAGCCTGGTTTTCAAGTTCCAAGTTTTACTGGTTTTAAATATTTCAAGACCCTCCAGCATCATCTGTTTAAATAAAGGAACAAAATTCCAAAGGGTTAAAGTCCAGCTAAGAAAAGTTATTTACAGATTTCTATTTCAGAAACTGCTTTACAATTGTTCTTACGTGCTGAAGACTGTGAAAACCCCTCTAAAATGGAAACAGTAGCCGCTATCTGGAAATGGCCTTGTGTAATTATCAATACTATCAGGGGATCAAGTAAGTGATGACATTACATTTGCAAAACTCCGTGGGAATTTCAATCCATGAACATGGATGCTCTTTTCTTTCTTATTGGACTGAAGATGGGGCAATTTCAACAAACATACAGTGAGAGAGCCTGTTGAAATATGAAGAATGAGCTCTGGGCTCTCCAGGCTTGGCTTCTCTCCCTTACATGCAGGACAGGCCAAGGCTTTCCGTACAACACAGGCCAGGGGCTTCGCCCTAAGGAGATATGACTGCCTGGGGAGAGCTGAGGCTGCAGGTGCAGGTGATGGCGTCTAGGAGCACAGATCTCACAGGCACTGAAGACAACACCTGCCCAATGCTCTGTAGCAAAGTCTACCAGGCAGTAGGCCCTGCACCTGATATGCACACCAGTCAGAGGTAGGCCACGGGGGAACAAAATCTACGTACACACAACAGCAGAAGAAAGCCAACCTACTGAGGAAAATCGCCTGGGCCTTCGTTCTTGTCAGCAGGCACAGGAGAGGCCCAGCCAATAAGCAGAAAACAAAACGAGGAGCATGAAAGATAGCAGTGGTAAAGAACCACCTATCCCGGAGGAAACAATTCACAGAACACCAGCTTTGTGTTTTGTTTTTACTTAGTTACAGACGGTTCTACTAGCTGAACTCACAATCCAAATATTTGCAAAAAGATTTCAAACAATTTGATCCAAAACACTATCAAAATCGAATTCTCTAAAACATGTGTACCCCTAAGTGCACTTGAAGTTGTATAAAACTATTATTATTATTATTATTTTTACATGGAGTCTCACTCTGTCACCCAGGCTAGAGAGTGCAGTGGCGTGATCTCAGCTCACAGCAACCTCCACCTCCCTGGTTCAAGTGATGCCCCTGCCTCAGTCTCCCAAGCAGCTGGGACTACAGGCATGTGCTACCACGCCTGGCTAATTTTTGTATTTTAAGTAGAGATGGGGTTTCACCACATTGGCCATGCTGGTCTCAAACTCCTGACCTCAGGTGATCTGCCTGCCTTGGCCTCCCAAAGTGCTGGGATTATAGGCGTGAGCCACCGTGCCCGACCGAAGTTGTATAAAACTAAACAAGAGGATGCCAAGTCTGCGACAGCTGCCCCTCACAACTCTTCCACAAGGACCACCACACCAGCTCACTCTCACCTTCTCTGCCCCTGGACAGCAGGACGCTGTGGCGCCCCCACCCGCTGCCGCCAGCCCTCCTTGCGCTGTGATTCACTCTGCAAGTGGCCGTTTTAGAACTGCCTTATTTTATTCAACTAAGTTTGCATTCACTATGAATCTTTATAACATGTACTGTTGCACATGGTCCCTGTGGTGTTGAAGGGCATGCAGGGACACAGTACTGCTCCAACACACCCACTGAAGGATTTCAATGTTCAATGAAGAGGTAATTGATTAAGCTGGATGCTTCATAGCTCTCAGAAATTTTTGGTGGACTGCTATATAGGTATTTAAGAGTGTTTTACTTGGGTTTACTTATATTATAAAATATAAACTCCTATTGTATGAAAATCCTCTCTCCTAATGTTTTCAGGAATGTAGCAGGATCAGATAACCAGGTTGACTTCTGTCTCGAGAGTTCTGACAGCCAAAGAAAGCAGATGCTCTGAGAAAGGGTAACTAAGAAAATAAGAGCTCTCAGAAACAAGATCACGAGCAAAGGAGAAATTTAATCCAAGGACTAGAGCATCATTTGAGAATCCCCCAGGAAGTATGAAAAAAATGAATATTAAGAGACATCAGAGAAAATTTACAAGACACTGGAAATCAATCCAGGAGAGCCCAACCAGTATGACTTCCAGAAAGGGAGAACAGAGAAGATGGAAAGAAACGAGAGAATCACAGACTATTCCAGGAGAAATGGAAGAAGAAAGAGAACATCCGAGTAAGGCAGGTAAAAAAGATTTCCACCTAAACTCATCCTCATTGAGTATCTAAACATCAAGGGAAAAGAAGGTCCTAAAAACTCCCAGGAAAAAAGCAACAGGCATCTTCAAACCACTGGGAACCAGGTTCCCATCAGACCCTCTTCACAGAAAACCTGGTCTTCAGACAGTGGAGTCCGGGGAAATCATACCCAAGAATCCCAAGCCAAAACCACCGACGGGCATGAGGACAGCAGACACCTGCAGACACGCGGTGCTCAAGGCGACCCCACACCTGGGTCTGCAGAAGCAGCTTCAGGAGGTACTAGCAGGATGGACTGGGAGACAGGAGGGCACGAACAAGGAAGACCTGGGCCTCCATCTCAAAGAAGGAGGGAAGCTCAGGAGGCAGGCACGTGACAGTCCCTCAGTAGCCGACCAGGAGGAGGTGTCCTGGGAGATGCGGGCTGGCAGGATGAAGAGAGAATGGATACTTTTTAAAAAACTTTTCTTCCTCAGTTCTGAAAGCTAAGGGAATGCATATGATAACAATATTGGGAAATGTTATTTTTTGAAAAACAAAGGGGAAAGAAGCACCTAAGAACTCCTCGAAAAATAAGAAGTAACACACATGTCTTAAGGCTGCAATATGAAACAGTAAGAAATAGGAGAATGGAATGTAAGGAACAAGCCACATTCGACACTGACATTGAGAACACGTCCTGCCACTGGCACAGGCACGGTGGCACTGGGCCCATGACCACGACCACAAGGTGGCTGGGCAGGAAAGGACACTGACAGTGTTGTAATCAAGTCAATGCTTTTGTTTTCCAACTTTTACAATCAACCTACAGACAGACTGGGGGGGTCTCATTTCCTTTCTGTCCTGATACCACAGAGACGGACACAATGGGGAAGCCGGCTGGTTCTGGGGTGGTATATGGAAGTGGGGCCCATCCAGCCCAAGCTTCGTGTTGGGAAGTGTGGCTTAAATATGTTATTTAAAGGAGGAAGAGGAGGAGGAGAAGAAGGGGGGGAGGGGGAGGGGGGAAGGGGGGGGAGGGAGGGGAGGGGAGGGGAGGGGAGGGGCGAGGGGAAGGGGTGGGAGGGCTGGCACCAGCCAGTGAGACAGCCCTTCCCAGCTCAAAAGAGAGGCCTATTAAAACACACTGTTCGGATAAATAGTTCAATCACTTAAATCTTAGCCTGTCACAGAGGCAACAAAACTCAAATGATTTAAAGTGGCTTTCTCCAGAGACTCAGGTGGCATGAATCAGGCTAGTGGTCACCCTTGGGGCCGGGGGAGGCTGGGGAGTGGCAAGCGAGGTAGTGGCATTGCTGCTTCCAGAACTGGGTGTGATTAGATGGCAGAGTTCACTTTGCAAAACTGCACTGAGCTGACCTTATATGATCTGTGCACTTTTTACTCATCTTTTTAAACTTCTCTTTTTGTAGAGAGCACCCTTCTGCCTGCTGCACCTTCATAACATGCTCACCTAAATCAACAGACATTTCCCTCTGGGGAGTTGGAATGGGGTTGGGGTGAGAAATCAGGTTCTCTGCCAAGCCTCCTGTGCCCTGTGGCCCTGACAGAATGTATGCACCTCCCACCCAGGCCTGGGGCATGAGAGTGTGGCACTGTCCCTGAAGACACCTGCCAACAAGCCAGACCTGAGGCAGCTCCCCACAAAAAGAACAGACACAATACCAGTATCTGGTTGTCAGAGTTTTTTTGAAACTTCAATTCCATTCTCTTCTGACTTCCTCTTTGCACAGTCCTGGCATGCATTACCTAAAAGAGGAAAACTTCATAAGAAGCTTGTTTATTTAGAATCCACCCGCCAAGGCACAATTTATAAATGTGACCTTCCTGAAGCACTGGCCAAATCAACATTACCCCATGCTACGGATGATCTCCACCACATTACTGCTGCTTTCAAAAGAAAACGATGGTTCCAGGAGTCGCATTAAAGAAAGCAACTGTAATAAAGATGTTCTTTCACATGGGAATAGGAGGAAATGGGAAGCTGACTGCGCTGGTTTTATCGCACCACTAACACAGATGCGATGCCAGTGGCTCCCATACCGATGCGCATTTTCTCATCTGTGAACGCCCTGGGAAAACGGGGCTGTGCATGGCGGCCTCCACGCCATCGACAAGGGCCCCTTTTACCCAAATGACTCAGCAAGAGGAGAAACACCTGGTGCTCACTTCACACACAGGAGGGCACTCGTAGCCACTGAGTCTTGTTAATTTATAAACAGGCAGAATTGAGCCCAGCAAGAAAAGCGTTCACATTTCAAACGAGTATGAAATACAAAGCTTCTGTGTGAAAGCTCAGACCCCTGCAATGAGAATTTCTTAGGAGCTGGGTCATTCTAAGGCACTGCATCTTGCACCACATGGTACCACAAAAACAGAGCCTGTTCCAAGTCCCCTGTCACTCTTGGTTCTAGGGCAGGAAATTATTCTCAGGTGCTAGCTGGCCCACGTGTGATTCGGCTGTGCTTCCTCCTCAAACGGATAGCTTTTAGTCTCTTGGTGTGGTAGGGCCATGCTAAGGCATGCCTATTTATCATCTTCAGTGGGGCTGTCTTAATACAGGCTAACCATTTAATGTGAAAAACAAATGTTTATGATTTTACAGTTAGTAACAGGAGAAAATGGAATGTGTAGGCAAAACACAGGCTGGCAAGAAGAAAGATCTGCTTTACCCAATAATGTGGTGCTGTCCACTCGGTCAGCATCTGAAGGAGAGAGAAAAGCAGTCAGTGGAGCTGAAACGCCAAAGCGCGTCCTCCTCAGGCCACTCTGAGGCAGTGACTGGGAAAAGGCTTCTGGGAAGCTCAGCCCGCATGGGCTGTGGGCTCCTGCGCTACTGACTGCCCTTTCTTCTCCACCTCCCAGGCTTGGCATGAGGACTCACTGAAGGAGCCAGGTGGCACAGAGAGCACGGCGCGGTGTCCGTGGTCACTAACATTACTGTCACTATCGGGGGGCCGCCTCCTCCAGCAGGAGTGGCACTCCATGAATTCAGGTACAATGTCCTTCATGACACAGTCATAGATTAAAACTCCCAATGACCTTGCAGTCTTCTGGCAGCTGGTTGAGTCCACTTGGCTGCCACGACCTGGAAAGGGAGCTCTGGCATGACAGAAGCTGCTCAGCTCCTCCAGGAGCCCAAGCACATGCGGGCTGCCAACTGGGTCTGGTATTCCGGGGAGTGTGGGGTGGAAGGGGCAGTGGACAGGGGCAGAGATGAGGAAAGCCTGCTGCCTGCCTCTCTGCAGAGCCACGCATGTGGGCTGGTGCCAGGATGCACCAAATGGTGTATTTTGCTCTGCAGTCAGGCTAGGATCCCAACCCCAGCTTCAAAATGTCTGGGCACTAACTGGGCACATTATAAGCCTGTGCCAGCTCAGCCTGTCTCGTCTATGAAATCATCTACCTACTAGCACTGCATGCTGCCACTAAAAACTAACTAAGGTCAAGAATATGGAACTCCTAGTGGAGGGTAACACCTCGGCACGCCTGAGTTCCCTTCTTCTGCCCTTAGTAAGACGTTGTTGCCCTCATTACACTTTCATTCATGGAAATGGAACTTACTTTGGTCCATTTTGCTAATTAGCAATTCTGAAAAGAAACGATAGTGGTTAAAAAAAAACAACAAAAACCTTAGCTTTTGGATTATCTGTGCATTCTCCAGTCTCCAAGTTCATAGCTGGTCACACACACCTGCCTCTGTGGCTAACCTGGCTCCAGTGTGTGGTGAGTGCCTGGGCTTTCAGTTACAATTAAACGAGAGCCAGCACAGGCCTTTCCAAGCTTGCCACCGTCAATGTTTTATGATGCCAAACTTGCAGCTATCAATTCCCTTATGTCAAGATGACCAAGTTTAAGAATTTCTCAATTATCTTGGTCATTCCTGACAGACGAGCAATTTCTCAAAACAAGGGCCAAGGAGCATTACTTAAAAGAGGTGCTGCATTCAGAACAGGAAAAATATGCTACTTGAAAAAAGAAGTCAAGTCTTCATGAAATCATTTTGTGCTTCTGAAGTTTTAACTTTTCAACTGCAGTCATAGGACACAAATATGAGATATCTGCATCTTTCAAGTGTTAAGAATCACAACTGATAAAGCTGGCCTGGTAGTTTCCTTTCTTGGTTAAGGAAACCTGAAACATGAATAAATGTGTCCAGCTACACATGTGTATACAGCTGTAAACTTCAAAGTTACTTTATGTTTTATTTTTAGAGACAGGGTCTTGCTCCAGTGCCCAGGCTGGAATGCAGTGGCCTGATCACAGCTTGCAGCTGTGGAACCTGATCGCAGCCTGGAACACCTGGGCTCAAGCAATCTTCCCACCTGAGCCTCTCAAGTAGCTGGGATCACAGATGTGCACCACCACACCCAGCTAATTTTTTAAAAAATGTTTTCTGTAGAGACCAGGTCTCCCTATGTTGCCCAGGCTGGTCTTACACTCCTGAGCTCAAGCAATCCTCCTGCCCTGGCCTTCCAAAATGGTGGGATTACAGGCGTGAGCCACCAAGCCCAGCCTGGTGTTAAAGTTCAGTTAGTTACAGACTTGTCACTAGGACACCAATCACTTCAATCTGCTAATTTTAAATTACAGAGGCAGTTTGAAAAAATAATAACTGGAAGATTGGTGAGGTTTATGGGTATGTGAATTACATCAAAAAGATAGAGAAACAACTAAAAGAGCCCTATGAGTTTTGTACTTGAAAAGTGAAGACAGGCCGGGCGCGGTGGCTCACGCCTGTCATCCCAGCACTTTGGGACGCTGAAGCGAGTGGATCACCTGAGGTCCGGAGTTTGAGACCAGCCTGGCCAACATGGAGAAACACAGTCACTACTGAAAATACAAAATTAGTCGGGCATGGTGGCGCATGCCTGTAATCCCAGCTACTTGGAAGGCTGAGACAGGAGAATCACTTGAACCCAGGAGGTAGAGGTTGCAGTGAGCCAAGATCATGCTATTGCACTCCAGCCTGGGCAACAGAGTGAGACTCAGTCTCAAGAAGAAAAAAAAAAAAGTGAAGACAGAATCTATACCTGGGCTTCGCTGTCTGCAGATCTGAGTGGCAAGGTCTTGCACATATCCTGGGAAATAGTCAAAACAGTCCCCGTAGGATACAACTTTGATTCCGTGCAAAAGCATATCTGCCTGATGCTTAAAGAAATGGTCTTCATTCTCCTTCAGCACAAGCATGTAGTGCTCCAAATCCACCTTATTCGGCACAGAGTAAAGAAAGAGGGCCTGGAATATCTGATCCCGAAGGGTCTCTCCACAGCCCACAAACAGAAAGGACTTGGTGCGGTATAAGTTCTGGAGGACTTCCTAGAAAAAGCCAATGAAGAAATCAGGTGCTCATGTGAAAGACAGCAAGAGCTTACAACTAACCAAGTCACAAGCATGTGCTTTTAAATCACTGCCCCCTGACAGGCTGTTCCCAGGGCCACACTGAGGAACATGGAAGGACAGGATCCTCTCCCAACATGGCACTCAGGTCACCCTCCAGCAACAGCCTCTGGCGGCAAAGACCAAAGCTGGGCTGAGCCTGCCTCTCCCCACCTGAGCTGGGGTAACTGGTCTTTGGCAGGTGGGTGGCAGTGTGCATGCCCGTTACAGCAAGGCCAATCCATCACCCACCCCGCCCACTTGCCAGGGCAGTCACCCAATTCAAATTTTCTCAAATTAGGTACAACTTTAAATGACTAAAACATAAAATGGGGACATTCGAATGTTTTCAGTTCAGAATTATGCACACGCAACACCCTAAAACTAATGTCTACCTCAATGGGTCATATGTGGGAATTCCTGCAGGGGCTGGGAGGGTGGTCAGCAGGAGAGGGTTTTGTGATTGAGGGCAGGAGAGCTTGGGAGGGGATCAGTGACGGACTGAGGAGGTGGGGTGGGCACAGGGAAAGCAGATTGTGTAGGGTCACTCAGGCAAGCAGGAGAGACTCACCAATTCAGCTAACCAAGTATCTCAGAGAGACTCAATCTCAGCATAGGTATTTCTTATAACCAAGTAGTATTAATCATGCAACTGAAAAGCATCTGCCCTATCACTCATCTTACTGACACTTGCCACAGCATGACACAGGCCCAGGCAGGAGCCCTGAGAAACAGAACACCTGGCCGTGTGCTCCTGGGGGAATTCACAAAGACGCTGAGTTTCTCAGTGCTTAACAGAAGCACGCTGTCCACACTTCACTGTGTCTAGGGCATCAAGAAGGCCTCACAGCCGGGAGTGGGGGTGCACACCTGCAGTGTACTTGGGAGACTAAGGCAGAAGGATCCTTGGGCCCAGGAGTTCAAGGCTGCAGTGAGCTTTGATCATGCCACTGAACTTCAGCCTGGGCCACAGAGCCAGACCCTGTCTATTTAAGAAGAAAAAAAAAAAAGCCTCACAGAGAATGAAGTTTTATTTACTTTTTTTATTTTTTTAGAAATGAGGTATCACTCTGTTGCCCAGGCTGCAGTGCAGTGGTGTGATCCCAGCTCACTGCAGCCTCTCCCTCCTGGACTCCAGTGATCTTCCCACCTTGGCCTGCCAAAGCGCTGGGATTACAGGCATGAGCCACTATGCCAGGCCAAGGATGAAGCTTTAAAACTACAGGAAGGAGCTGGGCACGGTGGCTCATGCCCGTAATCTCAGCACTTCGGGAGGCCAAAGCAGGTGGATCACAAGGTCAGGGGTTCAAGACCAGCCTGACCAACATGGTGAAACCCCGTATCTACTGAAAAAATACAAAAATTAGCCAGGTGTGGTAGCACATGCCTATAATCCCAGCTACTCAGGAGGCTGAAGGAGGAGAATCACTTCAATCTGAGAGGTGGAGGCTGTAGTGAGCCCAGATCACACCACTGCACTCTACCCTGGGCAACAGAGCAATACTCCATCTCAAATAAATAAATAAATAAATAAATAAATAAATAAATAAATAAAAATAAATAAAACTACAGGAAAGAGAGTAGAGCATTTCAGACCAGAAGATGTATGGAAGAACAAAGAGAACTGGAGAACATTCTAGACTGCACAGGGCCCTGTATGTCATGCTGAGGAGTTTCACTGTATACCTGGGCAGGTGAGAACCACAGAATGGCTGGGCCTCTTGGAGAGGGTAAGGTCAGATCTATGCTTTTAAAGAAATCATAGATTCCTTCCTCCAACAAATGTTCACCAAGCATCTATTCAACATGGAGGCACCATGCAGGGCCCAGAGACACAGAGGAGAACAAGAGATGTGGCCCCTCCCTCAGCAACTGTGTGAAGGGCCGACCTGAAGGACACGGTGGCCTGGAGCCTGGGAAACCACTCTGACTGCAGCCAAATGGCCAGGGGTCACCACAAATTCCCCAGATGATGCACCAGTGCTAATTAGGACGGACCATACCATGACTTCTGGGTCCTGAGTGACATCTTTATATCCCGATGGATCCAATACCATCCCACAGGGGTCTGTGTAGAGGCCGTGAATATGAAGAACGCCGTACTTGATATGTCCTCTCGCCCACTGAAGGACCTGTCAAAAATCAAGACAAAGAAAAAAATCCTTAAGCTATTTCAAACAGACAGAACATATTTAAATTCAGTTCATAGTTTTTAAACCTATCTTGGAAAGAATCAGAGAGATGCTTCACTTTAATAATTACACCTTCAAAACCTAAGAGAAACTAGGCTGTAAGCGCTAGTTATTTTCGTCCTATGACAGTACAATTACACCTTTAAAACGTGAGAGAGGATCGGCTGTTAGCATCAGTCATGCTGGTCCCATGATAGCAAAAGAGCTTCTTCAGCTGGGCATGATGGCTCATGCCTATCATCCCAGCTACTCAGGAGGCCAAGGCAGGAGCATCGCTTGAACTCAGGTGTTCGAGACCAGCCTGGGCAACAACGTGAGACCCCATCTCAGAAAAAGAAAAAGAAAAAAAAAAAAAGAACTTATTTAAAGACAGACAGTTACATAGAAAATATCTTTAACACCTAAGATCACAGCAAACTGTTAAAAGTGATTAGGTGCATTATGGGGATTTTCACTTCTAAGTTACATGTTATATTTTAATTACTGCTATTTCTGTATTACTTCTACACACCTAGAAAGTATCTGTATCACAAATAAATATATCACACATATATATCACACACACACACTCATACACACACATATATATATATGGAGAAAAGTATTTATCAAATGGCTAAGTACATTCCTTTCCATTCAAGATACAGAACGCAGGACCTTATAAAGATGGCCAGCAGGTCAATGTCTAGTCATCTTCACTCCACGGCCTGCACAGCAGCAGGCAGAAGGGACACAAACACCAACAGCCCGGCTGCCATCACTGGGCGCTGAGCCAGCTGGCAGTTCTGTTTATGCAACTGGCCATTCGTTTCCAGAGACACTGACCACAGCAAGCCTCAGCAGTGGGGACTGTGTGGCTCAGACACAGAGAGCAGGTGTCTACCCCATGGCACTGCTGGCAGGAGTGGATGCCCTGCCCATACGTACACCGCCCCGGGCAGAAGGGGACCAGGGGCTGCAGCTGAGCCCAGCCCTTACGCTGACACTGAGAGATTATCTCTGCGTAATTCAGTTTCTTTGTCTAGAGCAGGGCCAGGGCCTTCTCTCATAAGACAACACAGGCAGCGGTGTTAGTTATGAATAACATAAGCAGATGCACAAAGGTCCGAAGCATGTCACAAAAGAGGTATCGACAGTCACAACGAAACTATGCTCAACCTTACTAAAAGAAATCAATGTTTAAATTTTTCACCTATCAAACGGACAGAGTGCATTTCATTTTGTTTTTTAATGACACCACTTGTTGGCAAGGTACAGGAAATAGGTACTCCCATACACAGCCACGCGGAAGGTGACTGGTACTCTTTCTGGAAAACAATTTGGTAATTTACATCATCAGTCTTTAAAATATTCCTACCTTTTGACCATAAAACTCTTCTAGGAATTGATCTTGAAAACAAAGGGACATAAAAGTCTAAGGACTCTGTAGTGTTATAACTGTAAAAACATGCTAACTGACAGAATTTGGACATTCATCTTACCCAGATTTCATGCTGAACTGTAATCCCCAGTGCTGGAGGTGCAGCCTGGCGGGAGTTGCTTAGATCATGGGGCTGGATCATCCCTCATGGCTTAGTGCTATCTTTGTGATAGTGACTTCTTGAGAGATCTGATCATTTAAAGGTGTGCCACCTCCCTGCCGCCACCCCCTCTGTGGCCATGTGACACGCCTACTCCCACTTTGCCTTCCGCCACTGCTGGAAACTTCCTGAGGCCTCCCTGAAGCAGATGATGCTATGCTTCCTATACAGCCTGTGGAACCGTGAGCCAATTAAAGCTCCTTTCTTTATAAATTACCCTGTCTCAGGTATTTTTTTTCCTTTTGTTTTGTGAGACACATCTCGCTCTGTTGCCCACGATGGTGTGCAGTGATCTCGGCTCACTGCAACCTCTGCCTCCCAGTTCAAGCGATTCTCCTGCCTCAGCCTCCGGAGTAGCGGGAATTACAGGCGTCCACCACCACGCCCAGCTAATTTTTGTATTTTTAGTAGAGACAGGGTTTTGCCATGTTGGCCAAGCTGGCCTTGACCTCTTGGACTGAAGGAATCCACCCACCTTAGCCTCACAAAGTGCTGGGATTACAGGCATGAGCCACCACGGCCGGTCTCAGGTATTTCTTATACAGCAGTATAAGAATGGCCTAAATTATACTATGAGCTACGATTGTGCCACTGCACTCCAGTCTGAGCAACATGGCAAGACCCTGTCTCTGAAAATAAAAAATAAAAACAGGAAATATGAAGTCTTGAGATGCACAGAACATTGCCCCATCATTTCCCAGCTGCCCTGGGGAGAGGCCAGCTCAGCCTTTTAAGTCCTAGCATCTTGTTTTCCCATGGAGCACAGTATTCCAGAGGCTGCCAGTGTGCCACCTTCCATTATTACTTTTTTTTTTTTTTTTTTTTTTTTTTAAGGATAAAGGGTCTCATTCTGTCACCCAGGCTGGCTGGAATACAATGGCATGATCATAGCTTATTTCAGCCTGGAACTCCTGGGCTCAAGCGATCCTCCCACCTCAGCCTCCCCAGTAGCTAGGACTGCGGACAGGTGCCACCACACCTGGCTCCTTTATTATTAATTCACTGCTATAAAGTGAAAGCTACTTCTAACCCACAGAGCTTCCACACACTCACAGCCCACCTACGCCCCCAGCCCATACCTTGGTCTTGTCCTTCAAGTCCAGAGACTCCATGGGCTTGTTCTGTTGCTGGCCAAAGATCTCCAGCAGGTTGTCGTAGTTGGTGGTCAGGACCATGGTGCCCCTCTCCATCAGGCTGAGGATCGACTGCAGCACCAGAGGGTTCTGGATGTGCGGCTCCAGGTTGTCAAACACCTCCATCAGGCAGTCCTGGAAGAAGTTGGGCTTGGTGTCGCCTGTGCGCTACGGAAAGGTGGAATGTGTTACAAAAACATCAGCCTCAACAACTACTCAGCAGCTAAGCAGGCCATGTTCTGGGTGCCAGAGACACAGCAGCTGGAAACAAAGAAAATGAGGCTTCACAGATGCATTAAAACTCCAGACCAGGGGACAGGCAACGCACACGTGTAGCACGCCACCAGTGACACTGCCATGGGAAAGCACGGCAGAAACAGGGGCAGGCACTGTGGGGTGAGGGTGGACAGGACCAGGGCACCAGGGAAGCCTCTCTGAGAAGAAGGCACCTGAGAAGAGGCCTGAGGAGGTGAGGGCTCCTGGAGAATGTTCTAAGCAGAGGGAAAAGCAAGGGCCACAGCACGGAGGTCATGGCTCAGGTATGCCCAAGGTCAGCCCGAGGCCACTGAGGCAGCAGAGGAGTGAGGGGAAGTGTCAGCAGCAGAACCTGATCACCTGGGCCTTGAAGACCACAGTAAAGACTCTGGCTTTCCCTGAGAGCTGCAGAGTCCAGTTTTCTCTTTCTCGGTGGTGTACGAAACTGTGTGTCTTGATGACACCTTCAATGAGGCAGGAGGCAGCGTTCCTTTTTTCTTTTTTTCTGAGATAGGGTCATGCTTTGTCGCTCAGGCTGGAGCACAGTGGTGCCAGGATAGTTCACTGCAGCCTCCAAGTCCTGGGCACCAGCGAGCTTCCCACCTCAGCCTCCCAAGTAGCTAGGGCTACAGGTGCCACTACCACACCCAGCTCATTTTCTTTCCTTAAAAATTTATTTTTTAATTGTTTTATATTATTTTATTTCATCTTATTACTTTATGTATTTTTTGAGACAGAGTCTCACTCTGTCACCCAGGGTAGAGTACAGTGAGTGGCACAGTCATGGCCCACTGCAGTCTTGATCCCCCAGGCTCAAGTGATCCTCCCACCTCAGCCTCCCAAGTAGCTGGGACTACAGGTGCACACCGTTAACACCTAGCTAATTTTTAAAAAAGGTTTTTTTTGAGACAGAGTCTTGCTCTGTCACCCAGGATGGAGTGTCGTGGCATGATCTTGGCTCACTGTAACCTCCCCTCCTGGGTTCAAGCAATTCTCCTGCCTCAGCATCCCAAGTTGCTGGGATTGCAGGTGTGCACTACCACACCCGGCTAATTTTTGTATTTTTAGTAGAGACGGAGTTTCAGCACATTGGCCAGGTTGCTCTCAAACTCCTGACCTCAGGTGATCCACCCGCCTCAGCCTCCCAAAGTACTGGGATTACAGGTGTGAGCCACTGTACCCAGCCTAAAATTTTTAAATTTTTTTGTAGAGACAAGGTGTTCCTATGTTGCCACGGCTCATCTTGAACTCCTGCCCTCAAGTGATCTGCCCACCTCAGCCTCTGGAAGTGCTGGGATTACAGGTGTGAGCCAGCACACCTGACCAGTAGTGTTGCAGATACTCTGAGAGAAGCAAGAGGGTCAGGACTCAGGCCTGGCCTCCGGAGCCAGCCCCAGTGGTCACCAGTGGCATCGACAGGAGCTGCCTCTAAGGGGCCTTGAGAGCCGAAACCTGGCTGGATGGCTTCAAGAGAAAAAGGAACTGGCGACAGCAGATGAAGCAGCCGTGCCTCAGAGCTCTGCTGGGAGGCAACACAGAGGCAGGGCGGGGGTGGGCCTGGGGGGACATGGTGTTCCCTCTGCCCGGCTCCCAGCCTCACCATCACCCTCTGCCTTGGCACCTGGGCATCAAAATCCCTCCCCTCGCCCTCTGTGCCTGTTTATGTCGCTTCACCAGCACAAGAAACCCAAGACTCAACGGTTCCCACTCACCCCACAGCTTTTCTGACTCTCCCAGCCCCCAAAACCCTCCCCGCTGCTCCCAGTGGGTCGGGTCTGCCATTAGCCAACTCCCACAGCTCCACCCTCTTCTGGGAGCGCTCACCTTCTCCCCCACCTGAGACTTGGCTCTAAGTGTCCCTCTGCACTCCCTGCACCGATGAAGCTGGGGGCTTGGCTCCGGGCTCCCTGCAGTCTCTCCAGCTGTGCTTCTGTCATCATTTGGGGTGACTCTCATGTCCACTTGGATGATCCTTCCTGGGATCATGGCCTTTAAATTCCTCCCACCACTCTCCTCCAATGGTCCCGGCCCATATCAGCCATCCACACATACAGCCATACCCCAGACCTCATTATTACCCAGAACCTGGATCCTTTGCAGAACTTCTGGCCCAGCTTCCCCTGTCCAACCACTCCCCACCAGCTCCACACCTCTCTAGCACCTTGGTTCCCAGGGAAACTTCAAGCCCATTGAGGCCTGTGGGCTACCGACCCCATTATTACCACCAACCACAGTCACTCGCTGCCCTCTGTCCTGCCTTCCTCCATTAAGCAGCTTAGCGTCTGTACACCACCCTCTCCCCCAAATACTTTCAAGCCCCTCGCCTTTCTCTGGTATTGCTGGAATTCCTGATGCAACCAACCCTCAATACAGCTGTGTCGACTGGCCTCACTTCAACACTTCCTGATGGAGGTTTTCAAAAACAAGCAAAAGTGAACAGAAGAGGTGAATGAAACTCAAAACACTCATTTTCAAGATAAATGATTCTTACTCTAGCCGGCCTCTCTCCACAGCCCTCCATGCTGCCCAGTGGACCCCACTACCTTTCCCGGCCTCTCTTCAACTCCTCCCTTCTTCCTGTGACAGGGGTCAGCAAATGTTGTCTATAAGGGCCAGAGAGTAAATATTTCAGACCTTGTGGGCCATAAAGTCTCTGATGCAACGACTCACCTCTGCCTGGAGGCATGAAAGCAGCCATAGACTACACGGAACAAACACAGGCCCAGGGACGCACTTTTCCAACCCCTGGCCTCTGATGAGACTCATCCCTCGTCAGTAGAACACCCACATGTGGCAACGTCACCTAACTAAAAACATTTCCCAAGCTCTGGCAAAGCTAGGTGCAGCCCTATGTGAAACTCTGGCAGATGAGACGAAACAGGAGTGGTGTGTGTGACTTCGGTGGCAGCCCTGAAGCCCCCACTTCCTCCCCTCCCAGCACGTCCCCTCTTCCATGCACTCCCTGAGCAAGCACAGTATTTACAGCTGCCCGCAGAGCGCCAGACAGAAGCTGCCTGTTGAGGGTGGCGGGGCCAGCAGAGAGGGGCCCTGCCCAACCACCATTTTCTCCCCGGGCCGCCCACGTGGGTCTCTAGGTGGGAATTATGAAAGCGCTCACATGAAGCCACATGGTTTCGGGTATCCTTTCACAGCTAGCCTCAACTCTCCCACTCTCCTTGGTGATGAGTTCACCTTTTTTCCTGCTTTCTCCTCTGTGTTCACACCTCCAACATCTTCTCCTGTCCCGACTCTCAGATGCTGACTGAGCCTCTTCAGTAAATACAAGAGTGGAAGACAATGACTGCAAAGAGCCTGGGCCACACCATCCAGCGTCCCAGCCTTTCTGTCCACACGTCATGGCTGACCTGGCACCACAGAGGCCTGCCGCATACCTCACCCTGCACCAGACCCTTCAGCACCTGGCCTTGCTCAGGAACAGCTCCTCCATCACCAGCTGCTTCTCCTCTCAACTAGATCATCTCCACCGCAGACAAAGAAGCTAGAACCTCTCCCATCTTAAAATGTTTTCTCGGAAGCACTTGTCATCGGAAGAAATATGGCTGGCCTGCTTAAACCAAACACGCCTAAGGGCTATTCCTTCACTAACTGAATATACAATCACAAAGTTCATACTGAGTGCAGCTGGCGACCTCCCTTACACAGTCTCACACGGTCAGGCTCCATTTAATAGGAGCTGCTCCAGGAGCCCCACAGTGCATGTGCCTGGCATCCCTCAATTTTAAAAGACGACCCTCCGATGGACTCAAGGAGTTCTGGCTCAATAGCCCAACCCTGCTGAGCACTGAACACGAGATAGGCCTGCAGGAGTTTATCACTAGGTTCACAGACTCATCCAATCTAGTGCAGAACCAAGTTGTCCCCAAGAAACCAGAGGAACTCGTCTGACACTTACAGGTGACATCTTCCGGATCAGATCATGGGCAACAACCAACAGGTCCCGGTCTTTGGTCACTTTCCTCCGGAACTCGGCAACATCCCCGGGGTGCAGCACCTCCAGCTGCTCTGCAGCCTCGATGACGGCCTCGATGCAGCTTCTCCACGAGCAAAGGGCAGGGATTCCTGGGGCCACAGCTGCGCTGACGCCAGTCCCGATAACCAAGAGCAGTTCCTGGGGCTGCTTCCGGATGAGGCTTTTTAAAAACTTTCTACTTGAAAACAAGGGAGGGAGAGAATGAAAGTCAAAGTGGAAACAATGCAGACACAAAGTCTGGAACTCTCTGTGAGTTCAGGCAGGCCTTGTGCTATATGCGCACACACACACACACCCCTCTTAACACTATGGGGACACCGCCTGTGTATCCTTCTTCATGTATTTATTTTACATGTTCTATCCTGATTCCTTAAAGGATGTGGGACAGCTGTGCCTCATGCATCTTAAGTTGCCCAGTGTTAAGATCATGTTGAAATGATATTTATTTGTGAACAAAAAGCTCAGCAATTTTCATTCCTTTGTAGCTGCACATAGCTTATGAAGACACATCATGATGACAAAATGACCCCTGCTTACAGTGACAGATAAGAAAGTGACTGGCAAAATGCTGGTTTTCTCCAATCCTAACCCATTCTACAGTACGTGCCTCTTTCTTGCGCCTCACTTTACAACAAACACAGCCTGCTGTCCATCTGTAGTCAAAGAATTATTTCCTGGGAAGCACGACCCTTCCAGTCTGAGACACGATCCCTCTAATTACATGTTGCTGGGTTTGGAGACTGGACTATGGCCGCTTCCTTGGGCAGAAAACTGCCTTCTGGAATACTTCCTACTCTGAAGCAAAAGCTGGTAAACAGCCCTCGAGGTCCCCTCGTGCCCCAATGTTTTCATTTCACTTTCGCCTTTGCAGGTACTAAAGAACAGGTAAGCAGACTCACGACGGATGCTAGATGAGGTCGGTGAAGCTGCTGGAAAGCATAGTCGCCTTTAATTACCTGGATTTTTGTTCACTTCCATTTGTTGTCTTTTCCACTGAATCCATCTGTGAATTCTAAAGAGAAAAATTGGTCAGAAGTGACTTCCAACTCCTAGGTTAAAGTTTGTATTCATCCCCTGGAAGAGAGTTAAGACTAGAATTAAAATCAAAGGTCCTGGATCTTTAAATTAGAATACCTGAAAAATGTCACACGCAAATGACATACATCCAAAATGTGTCCTAAGCCACCATTCCTCATCTCGTGTGATTCATCAGGCTAATCAGACTCTGGCTGTTCTGCATGGGACAGCACAGAAGGAAAACACACACGCAGGGGCACAGATGGAGGAGGGGGCTCTGTGGGCTCCGTGGGCTGCAAGCTGGGGGTTTCGAGGTCTCTTCCCACACCGCTCTAGAAGAACTTCCAGTGCACATGAACACAAACGACTTATCACAGGAGCAAACACAGCAAGCAGCACAACAAAGTGAAGTCAGAGGCGGTTTTTCAGAGGAAGCCAACGAGCACTCTGTGAGGTGCAGCGCACTGGGCTGGAGCATGGCCCTTCTCGGCACCAGCACTAGCTCCAGACACCAGTCCTCCCCTCGGCCATACCGAAATCCACTCTAAAGAAGTCATCCAAGTAAAAAGCCAATTCTTACCTTACATAAAAATAGGAATCCCAAACCATCTAGGTCTCTATCACCAAGCTCTCTCCAGATTCTTTAATTTTTCCAAAATCAGACCAGGTGTGGTGGTTCATGCTTGTAATCCCAGCATTTTGGGAGGCCAGGGTGGATTGCTTGAGCTCAGGCATTCCAGACCAGCCTGGGCAATACAGCAAGATCCTGTCTCTATTAAAAAAAAAAATTTGCCGGGCACGGTGGTACATGTCTGTAGTCCCAGCTACTATGACAGCTGAGGTTGGAGGATCACCTGAGCCTGCGAAGTTGTAACGAGCCATGGCCATGCCATTCCACTCCACTCCAGCCTGGGCAACAGAGTGACTAGTTTCAAAAATAAAAAGTAAAAATTTTCCAAAATCACATTTCCCCCCAATTCTAGAAATAATATCTACTGTAAGCAAGGAAAAATACAGAAAAACAAGGTTTTCCCTACAATCCTATGATCTTTGAGCAATAACTGTTAACATTTATATATTCCTTCTACTCTCTTTTAAAAGTGTTCACACGGGAGGCTGAGGCAAGAGAATCACTTGAATCAGGAGGTGAAGGTTGCGGTGAGATGAGATTGCACCATTGCACTCCAGCCTGGGCAACAGAGCAAGACTCTATCTAAAAATAAACAAATAAATAAACAAACAAAACTGTTGACGTAATTTGAGAACACAGTGCATATCCTACTTTTTCATGCATTAAAATACATTCCCTTATGTTATTAAAAACTATTCATAAATGTAAGTGTAATGTACACATATATATTCTCTTACTGATCATCTCTGATGCAGAATGTTAGTATAACACTCTGATGACTAGCTTGGTGCACAAAGCCTGTATATTGTGAAATTACTTATTTAGGAGAGATTTCTGAGAAGAACTGCTAAGTTAAAGAGTATGAACACTGTAAAATAGCACATACCACCAAACAGCTTTCCAGAAAAGCGGTCACCAGAACGCGTCAGTGCTTGCTTTGCCACACAAACCAGCACTGGCTGAAAATCACTTTGGCAGAGTACGGTGGCTCACATCTGTAATCCCAGCACTCTGGGAGGCTGAGGTGGGAAGTTCGAGACCAGCCCGGTCAACATGGCGAAACCCCATCTCTACACAAAATATAAAAATTAGCCAGGCATGGTGGTGCTCACCTGCAGTCCCAGCTACTTGGGAGGCTGAGTGGGAAAAAATCACCTGAGCCTGGGAAGTTGAGGCTGAGTGAGCCACGATCATGCCACTGAACTCCAGCCTGGATCAGAGTAAGACCCTGTCTAAAAAAAACAAAAAACAAACAAAAAAAAAAACAAAACGAAAGAGACAGACAGACAAAAAGAAAAATTACTTTTTTGAGATGGAAGTCTTGGTCTGTCAGCAGGCTGGAGTACAGAGGTGCAATCTCAGCTCACTGCAACTTCTGCCTCCCAAGTTCTAGCGATTCTCCTGCCTCACCCTCCCTAGTAGCTATAGGCATGTAGTACCTACAGGCATGCGCCACCACACCCGGTTAATTTTTGTATTTTTAGTAGAGACGGGGTTTCACCATGTTGACCAGGATGGTCTTGATCTCCTGACCTTGTGATCCACCCACCTCGGCCTCCCAAAGTGCTGGGATTACAGGCGTTAGCTACCTCGCCCAGCTGAAAAATTACTTTTTCACATGTGTTATCCACACACACACACACACACACACACACACACACACAAAACCTGCCATTAGAATCAGGTCATCAAAAGTTATTTTCCAGGGTAAGGAAACAAGGCTTAAACAATCCATAAATATCATTAGATTGCAGAGCTAAAAGGGATCCCGCTTATCCCCTGAAAATGTACACAACTAAGTACACGCATACATTTAACCCAGGGAGAGTTCATGGCTTCCATCAAGGTGTCTATGACCTTCCCCGAAATGCTAAGAAACCACAGTCCGCAGGCAAAGAAAACCAGGCTCATAGGTGTCTGTAACTTGCCCCAGGTAAAGGCTGGCAGAAGGCGCACTGGTGTTTGGCCCTAATGCCGATCCTCCTTCACACTGAGGAGTTAACATCAGAGTCATCAAACAGCAAATTGTTTTTGTTTTTAATCTACTGGATACTTTCTAAGGAAAGTAACAAATGTTGAGGTTCTCCACTGTATAATATAATCCCTCCACCACAGATTAATAATAAAAGCAACTCTGGACCCCACTCGAGATTCCAATGACTGACTTAACTATTCACCAATCCTCAGTTTTACCAACTATAAAACATGGATTCTTGCTAATGGGCCGAGTTTCAAAAGCTCAGGACTCTTGTATGCAAGTGCTCTGGAAGTTGGAATCGTCAAGTCAAATAGCTCATGCTCTGGCCTGTGGACGAGGCTGCCCCCACACGTCTATTCCTGGCCTCCTGCTGCGGGGCAAGACTCAGAAGCCACTCCTGTTCAATCCTATCTGGAAGATGATGATAAGAGGGCTCATCAGCTGACTAATCCAAGTGCCCCCTACTCCTGCCCCCCAAAATAATCCACATCACTTCCAAGTAGTTACTCCTCCCCGCCTATGAGAAGGGCTTGTTTAGCTCAGCCTTCTGTACACGACACTGTAGAATATTTCTAAATATTCCAGTAACCCCAAAAAACCACATGCCCAAAACTGTGACCATAGTAAAGAACTTTAAAAATCGACCTCTAGTTCATTCAATTCCTGTTCAACTGCTTTTAATTCTCCATATATGCATGGTTATGGTTGGAAATTCAAAACCTAAATATTGCATTTACACATCTTCAAAAACAGTATGAACAAATTAAACTTTTATAGGCTATATTTAACTCCAAAATTAAGTGATTTCAAAGTTTCCCAAAAGATCAAGGTATCACTATCCATAACACTTACGTAACAGGCCACAGCTTGTACTCCAGGGTGGTTTGTGGCTAGCTTAAGTGCTCAAAACCTCTTTCTTAGCCCTAACTGCAGCTCTGGTGTGGCTCCTTGACGGTATTTCAAACAGAACCACAGAGTCCAACCTCAACAGACAGATGGGCCTCTAGACTTTAATACTCATACATACCTTTAAGGATCAAAGGAGCCAACATGGAACGTACCCAGTTACATAAAAACTCAACACAGTAACTCTGCAACCTGAACTGCACAGTTGCCCATATTTAGACATTTACAGTTCATTATCACACTACATGTTTAAGGCATTACCTCATTTCCTGTTTTACAGCAGCACAAACATCAGAGTCAAATCTCACAATAACCTAGAAATTACCCTAAATCTCCCCCTTTTTAAACCAAGGTCCAAGTAGGTAGGTGATCTCCAAAGCACTCAGCACCAGGTCCTAGAAGTTTCAGCAGGACAGCAGGCTCCAGCTTTCTGCTCCCAACCAAACACCGTCTAAGCCAATCAGATCCCAGACGACAGCAACAAAACCCTTCGGAGGCCTTTCAGACACTGCATCTCGTGGTTTCCTTGGTGACTATGTCGTCACCACAGTTTGCAGAGCCAAGTCATCATAGCAACCCTTTCTTTTTTCAAGGACTTATCAGCATTTCTGAAAGCAAAATCTGGCCCCAGCAGAGATTCTTATAAGCAGTTCCTGTCTTTTTTAGTCCAAAGCCAAAGTCTTACCAGGATGCTGTCTGCTTAGAACTTGAGATCACAAGCATTTTATAAATTAGCAGACTAGCTGGAGACTGCCTTATTCTTCAACCTCTGGCACCCAGCACTACAAAACGTTTATCAAACTGAGTTCATCACAGAATATAAGCTACCAAAATTGAACTTGTTATTTACAGGTAGAAAACAAAGTACCTCACAAGCCTACCGTGGTAAGATGTTAATGGCCCTGCCCCACTCATGCCTGACGGCAGCCACACCCTTCTACAGTCCCTCCTAGACTCCAGGCTTAGCCATGTGATTTTTTGGCCACTGGGATATCATAGCAAATGGGATAACGGGAAGCAAGTACCAGTCTGACAAGCTCTTTACCAAAGAGCCTGTCCTGGGGGAACTCTGCCCTGCAGAGCTCTGGCCTGCCACTGGGTAGGCAGCCAAGGTACCATCCGCTAACACAAGAGCAAGGCTGCCTCAGGCCACAACGGCATGATTGACCCCAGCGAGCCTTGCAGAAGACCGGCTGGGCCGGGCCCTGGCACTGAGGCGCTGAGCTAGCAAACAGGCTGTGGCCGTCTAAAACCCTCATGGGACAGGGAGAAGCCCAGAGTGCCAAGGAAAACAGAGCAGACAAATGAACGAACATCCACAAGGCTCTGACGGCAGAGGGGAATGTGTGTCAAGAACTGCAATTATTGAAAGTGGCATAACGAAAATACCTTAAATTACTCACTTTCCATTACAAGCTATGCTTTCACTTAACAAGCATAAACCATCAACTGGAAGTGTCGAGACTGTGGGATCCTCAAAAGTATCCTTTAAAAAAAAAAACCTCTTTCTTTTTTTGAGAAACAGTTTCACTCTTGTTGCCAAGGCTAGAGTGCAATGGCGGGATCTCGGCTCACTGCAACCTCCAGGTTCAAGCAATTGTTCTGCCTCAGCCTTCCAAGTAGCTGGGATTACAGGCACGTGCCACCACCCCAGGATAGTTGTGGGTTTTGTTTTTTTTTTTAATAGAGACTGGTTTCATCATGTTGGTCAGGTTGGTCCCAAACTCCTGACCTCAAGCGATCCACCTGCCTCAGCCTCCCAAAGTGCTGGGATTACAGGTGTGAGCCACTACTCCCAACCCTCTTATTTCTTTCTATAAGTAGATTATCATATGGGCTTTGAGCAGTTTCAAAAAGCAAGGAGATAAGAGTGTCCAAGCTGCATCTGATTACAATGAAGCAACAGGGATCAGAGTAGACATATGCTCAAAATACATCCATCTCACACAGGAGTGAGTGGTATCACATTTATTCGGCAGTTTCCAAATGCTGACCTTTAACTCACCCGTAGTCAATCCACACAGTGATAATAAAACGACCCAGAATTTGCAAAGAAAGTCAGATAAGGTCACTGTGATGACAAAGGAGTTGATTTATGTTGAGGCCTTGGAGCAAAGCCCAGCAACACAGGACTATTAGCACCAATATTACTACTGCCACCATTACCAAAGCACCTCACACTAAGAAACCATTTATAAATGTGCTACTGACAGGAGACTCGGAAACACTAAATGTGATCCATGTACCCAGGGTGGATCTTCAGGACTGCAATGTCCGTAAAGGAGGCTGGAATCTATCAACGGCATTCTGACTACACCAAGGCAGGTCTGGAAGACAGCAGCCTTCAAGCAAGCCCTTCTCAGCATGGCCCTCAGCAAATGGCAGATGAGAGCATGCTACAGAAGTTCCATGGCCAGATCCTGCTCATTAACATCCTCCTCTCCCCTCATTCTCATACAAATCCCACAAACTTCCTTTCTCACAGCAACCAAGTTTCCCATGTAGGCTGGGGAGAGGAGGAAGACTGTGGCAGCAGAAATCACAGAGCAAGGCTGGGTGCTGTGGCTCACACCTGTAATCCCAGCACTTTGGGAGGCCGAGGCGGGCGGATCACCTGAGGTCAGGAGTTCAAGACCAGCTGGGTCAACATGGTGAAACCATGTCTCTAATAAAAATACAAAAATTAACCAGGCGTAGTGGTATGCACCTATAATCCCAGCTACTCAGGAGGCTGAGGCAGGAGAATGGCTTGAACCCCTGCGGTGGAGGTTGCAGTGAGCTGAGATTGCGCCACTGCACTCCAGCCTGGGCAATAAGAGTGAAACTCCATCTCAAAAAGAAAAAGTCACTGAGCAAGAGTCAGTCTTCAAGCACATCTGGCAGTTGTATTTCTAACCACAAATGAATCATCTGCAATCTAGCTGATAGGTTTCTGGCGAGTTTGATTAGCATGACTAGGTTCACCTGAACTGGAAACAAGGCACAAACGGGCAAAAAAAAAAATTAAGCTTCTGGAATTGCAAAGGAGAGGCTTAGCCTTAAAACCACAACTCCACCCGAAGCAGCACTAGGAAGAAGGTGAAGAAAACACAGGATCTGGAGACAAGGAAACGCCACCCTTTCCCCAGCCAGGAAACCTCTCTAAGCCTCAGTTTCCCCATCTGCCAAATGGGGATTCCAACACGCCTATCACCGACTGGACTGCTGCAAAGACTTTCAAGTGTGATGACTGTCTGAAGGGTACTTCATAAAGTATACAATTTTCTCTGTTATTCTAGACTGCCTACATCAGCACCACTTTTCCAAGGCAGTCACCACAACTACATTTCAGTGTAACCGTGGTTCTGGTCAAACTTAATTTCAGCCATTACTAATAATAAGGGATCTTCAGGATGAATTATTTTCTTCAATTTACAGAAAATATGAGCCCTCCATTTGAACGCACTCCATTTAACCAATCACTTTTTATTCAGTTGAACTTATAACGGGAAAAATGCCTTATTTTGTAATGATGGAAATAAATTAATTGGATTCCTGAAACCAGTCCCTCCAAACAGAGCTGCTTGGACATATACACCCAAACCAGGAAAGCAGCAAAACCCACCACTAGGAAAAAAATTTAATTCAAATTTAATTTGGTCACAAATTAATTCAAAGAGCAACATTAATTACTGCCACTTTTTCAGCCCCGAATAGAGATTCAAGGGAAAATGCTAAGCATTTTACACACACTATCTCAGTTAACCCTCTCAATAACCCTATGAGGTGGCTACTATTACCCATAACCCGGCCAAGGCCAACACTGAGCCTTCTAACAGGCCAGCCCGTGTTACGTATTACATATTCCTGCGCCTTTCCTCCTAACATCACTACAGCTTGAAATGGCAAACAAATATACATGATATTTTACTGGGAACTCTGCCATACACTAAAACATTCAACCTTTTACATAGTTTGTCCACCAGATGTAACACATTAACTCAAATAAACGTGTTACTTTACCACAACGTGTTACTTAAAACACGCCAAGACAGAGGCCAGGGGCTTGTGGACCCGCCCACATTTACCCCACTTCGAGAAGATACCAGAAAGTAACCCTCCGATAAAATTAAAATGACAGAATTTCAGAGCAGGCGGGATCTTAAAGGTTACATGAAACCAAATGCCCTAATTTTTCAGGAGTGAAAATTGAGACCGAGAGCCAGTGACTTCGTCAACTTCCCCCAAGCAGCTGGGAACAAGCTCTAAAGTAACTCCTGGCTCGTGGCCCATACACTTCCCACTGCCCTGGGCACTGTCTGGTCCACTGTGACCTCAAAACTTTAAGGCACTCATTTCTACCTCTTTACCACCAAATGGTTACAAACAAAGCACACAGTTTTGTTTTCCACAGCTTCTTCCCCAGGAATGTTGAAAAGAAGAGTTGCCATTAGGCAAACAGAAGAGGTGGCAGAGCAGCCCCTGCAAAAAGACCAGCCCTGGCCAGTGCTTATCACTCAACTGTCCCGCTTAGCTTGGCTGGAGGGTGGGAAAAGATAAGGAGGGCCACATGGAGGAACAATGCCGCCACTCAAGAGGACAGCATTTTCCTGGGAAGGAGACGCTGCAGGCTCCTTGGGGGAAGGAAGTAGGACAGAGGAGCAAGAGCCTGGCCAACAAGTAAGTACTGGCTAAACTATTACTGCCTGGGCAAGGACTCACTCCTGAGCCTATTTACTTTTTCTACCAAGAACAGACTATCTTGCCAGGCACGGTGGCTCACGCCTATAATCCCAGTACTTTGGGAGGCCAAGGTGGGCGGATCACCTGAGGTCGAGAGTTCAAGACCTGCCTGACCAACATGGAGAAACCCTGTCTCTACTAAAAATACCAAAAAAAAAAATTAGGTGTGGTGGTGCATGCCTGTAATCCTGGCTACTCAGGAGGCTGGGGGAGGAGAATCGCTTGAACCCGGGAGGCAGAGGTGTGGTGAGCTGAGATCGAGCCATTGCACTCCAGCCTGGGCAAGAAGATCGAAACTCCGTTTCAAAAAAAACAAAACACACACAAAAAAACCCTCACAAGGTGTCTGATACTGAAAGCCACCTGCTTCCTGTTCCAGCCCTTTTAGTCCTCTAGCCCCACATTGTCACCACAGGGAAATTTCTGACACATCTGAACATGTCTCCCCTCCAACAGCTTGCCATTTTGTCAATTGTGAAGTCTTTAACTTGGTTTTCTATCCTGTTTCCTATCTTACTACTCCTAAAATCCTTGGAATCTTCCAAGTGCTGTCATTTTGTATGCTAATGAGCTGACTGGGGCAGATAGCCCCTGAGTAGCTTCAGGAGGGGGCTTATCACCAGAAAGACTTTCAGCCCCACCCCCTAACCTGGGCAAGTGGGGGCTAAAGATTAATGTGATCACCAATGGTTTCAATAAGCATGCCTACCTAAGGAAGTCTCCATAAAAGGCCCCAAAGGGCTGGGTTCTGAGAGCTTCCTGAGAACTAAATACAGACTTGTGGAGGTTTTTGAGGATGGCGTCCCGGAGAGGGCATGGAAGCTCTGCACAGCTTCCCCGATGCCTCACCCTATGCATCTTTTCATCTGTATCCTTTGCAATATATTTTATCACAAGCCAGTAAATGTGAGCATTTCCCTGAGTTTTGTGAGTTGTCCTACAGCGATTTTCTTTTTTTGAGACAGTCTTGCTGTATCCCAGGCTGCAGTGCAGTGGCACGATCTCAGCGCACTGCAACCTCATCCTCCCTAGTTCAAGCAATTCTTGCGCCTCAGCCTCCCAAGTAGCTGGGATTACAGGCGTGCACCACCATGCCCAGCCAATTTTTTGTATTTTTAGTAGAGATGGGGTTCTGCCATGTTGGCCAAGCTGGTCTCGAACTCCTGACCTCAGGTGATCTGCCCACTTCGGCCTTCCAAAGTGCTAGAATTACAGGCATGAGCCACTGAGCCCAGCAAGTTAATCAAACCTAAGGAAGGGTAATGGGAACCCCAACTTGAAGCTGGTGGATCAGAAGTTCCAGAGGCCCAGATTTGTGACTCGTGTCCCTTGTCCAAAGGGGTGGAGGGCAGTCTTGGGGGAACTGAGCCCTCAACTTGCGGGATCTGATGCTATCTCCAGGTAGACAGTGTCAGAACTAAATTGAAGATACTCAGTTGGTGTCTGTTGTACAACTGATTGCCTGCTTGGTGGTGGGGAGAAACCTCTCCTCATATTTGGTCACAGAAGACATCTCTGTTGATGGTGGTTGAGAGAATAGAAAAAGCACGTTGGGTGTTTTCCCACACATGGGTTCTCTTTGGGACCCCTAGCCCAGCATGGTCCTGGCCCACTTCTGAGACTCCACCTCTCCTCACCCTGGCCCACTGTACCCTGTGTGCCTCTCCTGTGTGGTCATTAGGTTATGGTGATGCACAGACACCCAGTCACCCTGAAGCACTGCGGCAACCACAGGCCTTATGGTAACAGGACAGAAACCTCACTTCAAAAGTTCAGTCCCCAGGCTCAGACAGGAAAGAGCGGGAACCAGGCTTCTGGGCCTGGGCTTTCAGAAACTTAGCCCCGTTCCAGGAAGTCACAGTCCCCACGACCACTGCCTTGGTCCAGGTCACCCCCATCTCTCACAGAGTCTTGCTTCTTCCAAAAAAAAGTCTCCCCACCACAGCCATGTAGATTGTTCAAAAACACACCAACTGCTGCCTCTCTCCTCCTGAAGCCCTTCAATGCCCTCTCACTCCCTTAAAGCACCAAACCCTCCACTCGGCTTACACTGGGCACGCTTGAGTCCTGACTGGCTCAGAATCACACCCTCTTTCTTGTCACTCCCACCTCAAACCCAGCACTCTGCAAAAGTCCCAGCTTCTCCCATTCCGAGTCTCTACGGGGACACTTCCCTGGCTTCTCCCCCTGCCGACGTCCCGCCTTCCTTCAGCTCAGCTGGGTCACTTCTCAGGGCAACGGCAAGTGCAGTCGTTCAATAAAGGGTCAAGGGCATGGTGGGCCTGCGGGGAGCCAAGCTGGGTTCTCTGCAGTTAGCACTCCCTCGTCCACCACCTTCATTAGGTGCGCTTCAGCCACACCTCCTGCCTTCCAACACTGTGTGCGTGGCAGCCTCTCTGGCCGTCCCCTGGAAGTTTGCCTGGAATGACCGTGGCAAACTTCTCGAGCTTAACCTTCAAGAACCAGCTCACCTGTTACTTAGCACCTCCTCCCCCCACTCCTAAGAAGCCCTCCTTATGACCAGTCCCTTCCCCAGAATCCCACCCTTTCTCAGATGGGTTCCCGTCCAGCGCGGCTATGGCTTCCTCCTCCAGGTTAAAACGACCTACTTTCCTTATGCCCCGGTTCCCTAGGTCCTGACAGCAGGGACCGTGTCATCTCCAATGTCAATTCCTGGAGCCTATCAGGCATTCAAAAAAAAAAAAAAATGTTAGTTCCTTGAATGAAAAACTTAAGAGAAGGAGACGACCTAAAAGCGCCCCCATGTGCCCGCACTCGCTCCCTCCTCAGTTTGGCCGCCCTCGGCCACATCAGATCTCCTGCTCTCTACACTGTCCTGTGGCGCCACCTGAGTCTCAGCAGAGCATTAAAAGTTAAACCTGGCCCTGCACATGCAGGCGCAGGGACCACAGTCCACGTCTACTAGGAGACTGTCGTCCGGCGCGCTGTTACCGCCTTAAGTTATCACCAGCCCTGGGAACGCTTCCACCCACGCCCCGCAGATCCAGGGACCCCATGTTGGAGAAACTCAGGGGTGCGATCAGTCGGAGAGGGAGCCTCAGGGTGGGCGGCACGGCAGCTCGGGGGCTCAGGACACCGGAACTCACGGCTCCCCCTAGAAAGGCAGGGGACCAGGGGGCTTCAGAGGCGGCCGCCGGAGGCAGGTCCCAAGGGAACCTCGAGAGTTTCCGGAAACAACGGTTCTCAGGGCCCACCGGCGGCCGAGGTCCTCAGAGCGGTCTCGGAGTCCAGTGGAAATCTTGGGAGTTTCGAGGTTCGCGGGCCTGGAGGGGCCGGGCGGATCCTGAGGGGGTCTCGAGGGCAGGGGCTCCAGGGGGGAGCTGAGAGGAAGTCCTGGGGTGGTCCCGGAGCGGATCCTGAGGGTCTCCGAGTCCCCAAGGGCTCCGGATGCAGTGGCAGCGGGCCCGCCCCGCCCCCTCACCTGCGGCGCCTCCAAGACGCTGGTCCCAGCTCGCACTCCCGCCTCTCCTCCTCCAGCTCCACTGCGGGTGACTACGCCTCCGGGGTCTCTCGGCGGCCGCGCGCCCCTCACGCTGGGCGGGGCGGGTGGACGGTCCTCGTGGGAGACTGCGCGCGCACGCGGGCTGGAAGCGAGAGCCTGAGCTTGAGCCGGAGTCGGAGCCCGAGTGGACGCTGCGCCGCCTCCAGGCGCCCCTCCGCGTTAGCCGGCAGCGGCGCCGCCTCAAAGTCTTCCCCGGCGCTCCCTCCTGCGCCGCGTGAAGGTTCCGTTCTGAAACCAACGGCCCCACGGCGCCCAGAGGCCCCGCCCAGGGAGGGCGGAGCCAGGACGCGCGCCCCCGCCCCTCCGCCAGAGCCATTGTCCCCGCCCATCTGGAAGGCCACGCCCCCGGAGTCTCCGGTGCAGGCGCGGTCGCGGCCGCGTGTTCGGGAAGCGCTAGGGCGCGGAGTAGGCGTCACAGCCTCACCTAGACGGTCGAGCCACGCATCCAGTTTCCTCATCTGTAGAATGGGGGCGGGAGCACTTTGCAGGGACGTGGCGAGCATCTAGTGTTATCGGAAGCGCTCCTCTGCAGCTGCGTCCTGCACCACACTCAGGCACAGCTTCTGTCCCCAACCCGAGGCGGGCCTAGACCTGGGGCTGGTCTTAGTCCCCCAACAGACTCCTGCCCGTTTAAATTGGCCAATACCCTCTGCAGCCCTACCTTCTTTATTTTCAGAGTGCTTGTCATTCTCCGAAATTGGGTGCGCTTGTGACTGGCTCCCCCTTCCCGTGAGAGCAGGTACCTTGTGCGTCTTGTCCACTGGGGGTCCCCAGAAGCCAGCACGGAGCTGGGCACAGCATGGCAGCCCACAGGTTCGTGCGTGTCTCCGCCTCTCCTCCTCCTCCGTGCCTTCCTCGTGCTCTTCCCTCGTCAAGAAATACTCTTCCCCGAGGCTGAGAATGGGACCAGCTGCGGTTGGATCAGCAAGGCCCCCTGAATCCTCGCGCATGCCTGTCCCAGGTTCCGCTTCAGTCAAGCGGGTGTGATCCTAGAACCATCCTCGCGGGTGTTGCGAGGACTAAGTGAGATCGTGCGTGGGTAGGCTGGGCACGGGCCCCCTAACGATCTTACTCCTCCTCCTTTGTCTGTCACTGAAGTCTTTCCCTTACCTAAACAGGACCCAATCCAACCCCAGCCACTTCCTCTTCTCAGCCTGCCCTGCCCAAGCTGGAGTCAATTATTACTTCCTCTTTCCTCAGCACCCTTTTTCCTGCCTGATTTTAGAGTTGGCTGTTAATACCTCCCCCCACCCCAACTCATAAGGAAGCTCGCATTTTGTGACAGAAGCTAGTGTTGTGTTAGCAGCATGTGAAATTTGGGGGTGCCAGAGCCGAGAACACTGTAGGGGGCAGTGTCTCTGGGATGAAGAGGGCAGGCCCTGGGCTTAGTATGTGGGGTCAGGCACCCCCTGAGCACTTTGCGTTCGTTCCTTCTTGTCGTTCCTGGAACAACCCTATGAGGAAGGTGTCTTCATTGTTATTCCAATTTAACAGAAAGCGAAGCTCAGGTTCAAGAGGTTGTGTAGTTCCAAGCCTCAGCCCATGCCTAATCACCACTGAATACAGCTCCCCAACCCCTGGAGGTGGGATTTAAATCCAAAAAAAGTCTGGTGCGGTGGCTTACACCTGTAATCTCAGCACTTTGGAGGCCAAGGCAGGTGGATCATTTGAGGTCAGGAGTTCCAGACCAGCCTGGGCAACATGGCAAAACCCCATCTCTGGTAAAAATACAAAAATTAGCCAGGCATGGTGGCAGGTGCCTGTAATCCCAGCTACTCAGGAGGCTGAGGCAGGCGCATCACTTGAACCTGGGAGGCAGAGGCTGCAGTGAGCTGAGATCACACCACTGCACTCCAGCCTAGGCAACAGAGCAAGACTCTGTCTCAAATTAAAAAAAAAAAAAAAATTCAGTTCATGAATACCTGCTCTTGTACTGGGTGCTGAAGCCCTGGATCTGTGGGAGACATGGCTCCTGCCCTCAAGGAGCTCTCAGGCCCCAGAAAGGATTTTGATTAATAGGACCTTGTGGGCTGGGTGCTGCAGACCCAAGGCTCTGCGCAGGGCATCCTCTGAGGGGTGGTGAGACCAAAGCAGTCATAACCTCCAGCCACATAAAGCACCATCCGAGACAGGCTGGAAGTCTCAGCCCCTCCACCCCAAAAACTCAGCCAGTCAGCCTTACAAGAACAAGGATAGCAGAAGGGAAGCCTCAGGAACAAGGCCTCCCCTTTCCCCACATCCAAGAGAGATGCAGCTTTTCTTAGGTTGTGGAAAATTACTGAGAGGCACTGTCCCCTGGGCACCTTGACCATTCGAGTAGATAAGGGGGCAGATATGCCAAGTTGGCAGGGGGCCAGCATGGGGCCAGCGTTTGGGTGTGACACGTCACTGGATACTACGAGGTGTCTGTGTCTGCTCAGCCTCCACCCAGCCGATGTGAGCACAACTCATACTAGTGAAGATGCATGTGCATGGCAAGGCTTGTCACCAGGAGCCCAGCTACCAGACCTGGTCCATTTCTTTCCTTTAAAAATATTTTCAAATTAGGGATTTCCCGCTCTGGGTTCCCCTCCCACACCACAACAGCGTGGGAGCTGTCTTCTCTCTCTCTCTCTCTCTCTCTCTCTCTCTCTGTAATAAATTGCTCTTCCACAAAACTCTCTGGGTCCAAAAAAATTAAAATTTTTTTTTTTAATTTTCAAATTTAAAAATATTTTTAATTTTTTTTTCCTCTTGAGTTGGAGTCTTGCTCTGTTGCCCAGGCTGGAGTGCAATGGCACAATCTCAGCTCACTGCAACCTCCACCTCCAGGGTTCAACTGGTTCTCCTGCCTCAGCCTCCCAGGTAGCTGGGGTTTCAGGCACCCGCCACCACACCCAGCTAATTTTTGTATTTTTTAGTAGAGATGGGTTTTCACCATGTCCAGGCTGGTCTCAAACTCCTGACCTCAGGTGATCCACCCCTCTTGGACTCCCAAAGTGCTGGGATTATAGGCGTGAGCCACCACGCCCAGCCATTTAAAAAATTTTTTTAATTAATTATTTTTCATGGAGACAGTGTCTCACCATGGTACCTAGGCTGGTCTTGAACTCCTGGGCTCAAGTGATCCTCCTGCCTCGGCCTCCCAAAGCGCTGGGATTACAGGCATAAGCCACCATGCCCGGCCCAGACTCAATCCATTTTTGTACTGAGGGTACCTTGGGGAGCGTTCATGCATTTGGAATGTACATACCTGTGTGTGCACATATACACCACTGTGTACTGAGCACCTACGGTGTGCCAGGTGCTATTCCAAGCTCATCATAGGCATATCCTTCCTCACCATCACTGCCACCCTATGGGATAGGTATTATTAATCTCCTTTAACAGACCAAAAAACAGGCTGAGAGGCTTTAGAGCAACTAGTCCAAGCTGGAAAGTGGGCATCCACTTGGAATTGCTGCTGAGGTCTGTCTGGCTGCAGAAGGAGCTTCGCATTGTCAGAAAAGAGGAGAGCCAGCAGATTCACAGGCAGGGTCCCTGCTGGGATGCTCCGAAGAATGGACAGAAAGGACAGCAGAGACAACAATCCTCCCATCCTGGAGAGAAAGTTGTTGCTTTATTGTGTGGACAAACCCGCAGCATAACAGATACCTGCCCTGCACCGGTGTACAAGAACACACCCCACAGTGATAACATGCATCATGCAATATACACCCTCACATTGTGTGTGTCATTACACATACATGCTGTAAACACACTCATGGAAAAGGAGCTAGCTAAGCCTCTTAGAGTCTCCCCACATGCCATCCACACCATGTCTATTTCCTATAGAAACTCTTGCTGCTCCCTGCTGCTGGGCAGGCTGGCAGGAAAGGCTGTGAAACCATCGCTGAGCAGCAGGTGGGGTGTGTGTGGCAGGCAGGGGAAGGGTGGAGGGGAGCCTGCCCCTTGGAAAAGTCTCTCTGGCCCTCCTTCTCCACCAGCTCATCTTTGCTTCCCCAGACCCTACCCATTCTCCAGGTCAGGCCCCCTTACTGCTGGCCTGGAAGTTTTGCAACAGGCTGCTCTGAGGCTCCACTCACCAATCCATGCCACCTGCCCCCAAGCCATGCTGTGTCCTGGAGGACTGGCAGGAGCACTGAATAATATCTACCAAACACCCACCATGGGAGGAGCCAAGGACATAGCAAGAAAGCCAACCCTGCTCTGGTGGCGCTAACAACATGGCATGCCAGACCCCTATTGACTCCAATGAGAATGGCACCATGTCTGAGAGGCCAAAGAAGAGACCCAGAGCCAGTGAATGAGACGTGGGGTTTATTGGGGACTTGGATACAGGAGTGATCGAGTGGCAGCCCACTGGACAGGAGAAACACCTTCATTTGTTAAAAGCATGTAATTTAGGCAGCAATCTTTATGTAGCCCCCTCCACCTAGCAACCTCCATTTAAGCCAGAAAAAAGGGCCTGGCTCCCCTGTACAGCCTGTCCCTTGGAACAGGCCAGGGGTTCAGATCTCTTCATAGATAAGAAGTGACCCTCTGGTCGGTCAAGGTGACTCACACTTTGGGAGCCAAGGTGGGTGGATCATAAGGTCAGGAGATCGAGAGACCAGCCTGGCCAACATGGTGAAACCCTGTCTCTACTGAAAATACAAAAATTAGCTGGGCGTGGTGACGGGTGCCTGTAATCCCAGCTACTCAGGAGGCTGAAGCAGGAGAATCGCTTGAACCTGGGAGGCGGAGGTTGCAGTGAGCCGAGATCACTCCATTGCACTCCAGCTTGGGTGACAGAGCAAGACTCCATCTCAAAAAAAAAAAAAAAAATTTGCACTTACCCAAAAACCCAGCAATTGTATTGTGCTCTTGCGTATTAATCCCACAAAAATAAAAACTATATTCATATAAAATCCTGTACACAAATGTTCACAGCAGTTGTATTCATAATAGCCAAAAACTGGAAACAACCCAAATATTCTTCAGTGGGCGAATGGTTAAAGGAACTGTGGCACATTTATATTGTGGAATACTACTCAGCAATAAGTAGGAAGCTGAGCACGGTGGCTCATACCTGTAATCTTAGCACTTTGAGAGGCTAAGGGGGGGAGGATTGCTTAAGGCCAGGCGTTCAAGACCAGCCAGGGCAACATAGTGAGACCCTGTCTCCAAAACAATAAAAAAGAATGTACTTTTTTTTTTTTTTGAGATGAAGTTTCCCTGGCTGGAGTGCAATGGCATGATCTCAACTCACTGCAACTTCGCCTCCCAGCTTCAAGCAATTCTCCTGCCTCAGCCTCCCGAATAGCTGGGATTACAGGCACCTGCCAAGATGGTCTTGAACTCCTGACCTCAGGTGATCCACCCGCCTCGGCCTCCCAAAGTGCTGGGATTACAGGCATGAGCCACCATGTCTGGCCACAATGCACTCTTGATATACGCAATAATTTGAATGGATTACAAGGAAATTACGCTGCATGAAGAAAAGGCAATCAATAAAAGTTACATATACTCTATGATTCATTTATAGAACATTTTTTATTTTTTTATTTTCATTTTTAATTTTTTTTATCATCTGGCCCAAAATGTCATATAGAACAGTTTTTAAATGACAAGATTGTCGAGATGGAGAACAGGTTAGTGATCACCAGGGTTTAGGGGCTGGGAAGCGGTGTGTGCGGCTCTGCAGGGGTGGGGGAGCCTTGTGGATATGAAACAGTTCTGTATCTTGATTGCATTGATGGTAAGCCAAAGTTACACATGTGATAAAATTATGCAGAACTACACACACCAGCTACTCAGGATACTGAGGCTGGCGAAAAGCTTGACCAGGGAGTTGGAGGTTGCAGTGAGCTGAGATTGTGCCACTGCACTCCAGCCTGGCCACAGAGCGAGACTCTGTCTCAAAAAAAAAAAAAGAAACATACACACACACACGCGCGCGCGCGCGCGCAAACACACAAGCTCTTGTGAAGCTGGTAAAATCTGAATAAGCTCTGTAGATTGTACCAATATGGACTTCCTGGTTTTTGATATAACTATGTTGTAGTTATACAAGGCATTAACATGGGGAGACGCTGGGAAAAGGTGCTCAAGACCTCCCTGTACCTGTCTTTTTTACAACTTCCTGTGAGTCTTTTCAAAATAAAAAGGTTTTTTTCTAAAAAATGTACAAACACTTTGGAAAATAGTTTGGCAGTTTCTTTAAAAATGTATCGCTGGGCGTGGTGGCTCTGCCTGCAATCATAGTACTTTGGGAGGCCAAGGCGGGCGGATCATGAGGTCAGGAGATTGAGACCATTCTGGCCAACATGGTGAAACCCCAACTCTATTTAAAAAAAAAAAAAAAAAATCCGTAATACCGTGCGGCCAGGCGCAGCGGCTCACACCTGTAATCCCAACACTTTAAGAGGCTGAGGCGGGTGGATCATTTGAGGCCAGGAGTTCGAAACCAGCCTGGTCAACATGGCAAAACCCTGCCTCTACTAAAAAATACAAAAAATTAGCTGGGCGTGGTTGGGCATGCCTGTAGTCTCAGCTACTTGGGAGGCTGACACATAAGAATTGCTTGAACCTGGGAGGCAGAGGTTGCAGTGAGCCAAGACGGCGTCAGTGCACTCCAGCCCGAGATTCTGTCTCAAAAAAAAAATTATTTTCATATCCCCACGGTATGATCCAGCCATTCCACTCTCCAGTATTTGCCCAAGACAAGTGAAAGCAGATGTCCACACAGAGACTTGCACGTGAATGCTCACAGCAGCTTTATGTGTGATAGCCCCACACTGAAACAAAACAGGTCCATGATGGATCCACACACTGTAGAATATCCACAGAGTGGGATACTTCTTAGCAAGGAAAGGGAGCAAAGTGTTGATACTTGCAGCAGCGTGATGAATCTCAAAATGGTTATGCTGAGTGAAGGAAGCCAGACACAAAAGAGAATATACTGTGTGGTTCCATTTATATAAAAATTATAGAAAATGCAAACTAATCTTTAGTGATGAAAAGATCAGGCTGGGCACGGTGGCTCATGCCTATAATCCTAACACTTTGGGAGGCCGAGGTGGGCAGATACTTGAGATCTGGAGTTTGAGACCAGCCTGGCCAACATGATGAAACCCTGTCTCTACTAAAAATACAAACATTAGCCAGGTGTGGTGGCTTATACCTGTAATCCCAGGTACTTGGGAGGCTGAGGCAGGAGAATCAGTTGAATCTGGAAGGTGGAGGTTGCCGTGAGCCAAGATTGTGCCATTGCACTCCAGGCTGGGCAATACGGTGAGACTTTGTCTCCAAAAAAAAAAAAAAGATCAGTGCAGTGCAGAGTGGGGAGGGGTGGGAGGGACGGATGACCAAGAGGCCCGAGGAAGTATTTGAGGGAGATGGATATGTTATTGCCATTGCAGTGGAGCGTTCTTATTTTTTATTTTTTTTTTAAGACAGAGTCTCTGTTGCCCAGGCTAGAGCGCAGTGGCACAATCTCGGCTCACTACCTCCACCTCTCAGGTTCAAGTGATTCTCCTGCCTCAGTCTCCTGAGTAGCTGGGATTACAGGCACGCACCACTACTCCTAGCTAATTTTTGTATTTTTAGTAGAGGTGGGGTTTCACCGTATTGGCCAGGCTGATCTTGAACTCCTGACCTCATGATCCGCCCGCTTCGTCCTCCGAAAATGCTGGGATTACAGGCGTGAGCTACCACACCTGACCTCATAGTGGAGCTTTCACAGGTGTGCACATATGTTAAAACACATCTGACATATTCTAAATAGGTGCATGTTGTTATACATCAGAGATGCCTCAATAAAGTGGAAAAATCAGGCTGGATCAGTTGAGAGGGTGATGAGGAACAGGTGCTCTTTACTTAGGGTGCTGATTCTGTCCAAGATTCTGCTCTAACAATTTCTCAGGGATTTCCACTCTTCTGACCAGATAGGTGGCTCCCAGGTTTCCTAAACCTGGGGCTCAGGGATTCGTTGGATCAAACTGAATGGTATCCCTTGTGATTGGTCTGATCTCAGAAGAAATTACGATTTGGGAGCAGCCTTCCCAAGCATCTGACCCTTTTTGCACAGATGAGGTCAGGGGAGCCCAGAGACGTTACCTCCTTGCCCCAGAACACACAGCACATCTAGGGTGAGTCGCTAATTCATGAACCGTGACCGGAGTGGGAGGAAGGTGAAGCTGCCTCTGTGTAGAGATGGGAAGCTCAGCTCTGAAGGCCCTGCCGTCTCAGCCATGGCGGATGAATCCTACAGATTTGGAGAAGCAAGTAATAAAATTGCTTCTGCATGGATTTATAATTAGCAGTTTCTGTGAAGCCTGAGTCCAGCCCAGAACCCAGGAGCCAAGCACAGTAACTTCCACTCACCCCCCACCACCTGCTTGGGTTATTCAGCTCAGGGGACTGGGGAGAGCTGGTTGGAAATTGTCAAGGGCTTGTCCCACCCATCGGAATCCAAACTTAGTACCTCTTACCTGGTGCTGCCTAGTGGGGGCCTGGGATCCACATTCTACAAGGACCCATGCAAAGAGGAGGAGCTGTTTTGTCTGCAGAAGTGCAGGAGGAGGGACAGAGAGTAGCACTGTCGCTATCTCAGTTCCAGGGATGTCAAAAGACAGAGCAGGGTACAGCTTTCCCATGAGTTCTCTCCTGGTCTCCGTGGCTGTCTCTTCGTCCCTACCCAAATACTACCAAGGCTCTGTCCTTCCCCTTTTGTTATCTCAGCTGTCCCAGAGCTTCAAATACTATCATTGCTTAGTGTAGCAGAAAGCTTGCCACAGGTTTTTTTGCGTAAAATGACTGACAGGGCAAGGCTAATGGATTCAGCTGGCCAAAAAAAAAAAAAAAAAAAAAAGCAGAAACAGAGTCCTTATTAGACTCAGATAGCAAAAGATTAAAGATGCCTGCTCCCTGCTCCCTGCATCCTTATCCCACAGGATGACACTGAAATAAAAGGGGCCCAGTGATGATAGCATGAGCAGGGGCGCCCTGTTGCTGAGCTGCAGCTGTACCCTCAGGCAGAGGACAAGGCAGGAGCCCCAAACCTCACCAGAGCTGAGGGCCAGGAGAATCTCTCAGAATGGCCTCCCGGGATGATGGGAGGTGGGGACAGGGCCATGTGGCAGGAACTCGAAAACCTCCCATGCTCTCGTGTTCTGGGAGGATCACGGGGAGTTCTGCCAAGGTTTAGATCAGCAGCGGGGAAGCTGGGCCTCTGTGGATACGGGCAAGGGCTGTGGGACGCTGGCTCTGCTCTGAACGGTTCCCCTTACAGTGAGCGACAACCAACCCTACTTCTCAGTGGTTTACAATACAAAGGTTTAACCCTGTCTGGGATCCCCGTTGGCTGTGGGTGGGCGGTGGCTCAGCTCCATGCTTCTTCCTCATTCAGGGCCCAGCCACACAGAGCAGCCCCCAGTGGCCTATGCTGCTCTCCCAGGCTGAGTGACAGCAGAACCATCCAAAGGCTCTTCAAGGCCCTGCTCAGAGTAGCCCCTGCCTGTCCAATGGCCAGACCAACAATGTGGGGTGGAAGGGAGTATAATCCTTTCCAATCCAGGCAGCGAGTATTTGGGAGCAACCATTTGCTTTACCCGCTCTGATAACTCTAACAAATCCAACATGGATATCTGCAGCCCCTTCCTCCCCTAGAGCAGCACCAGACCTGGATACCGTATAGCCTGCTACTCAGCCCTACCAGAGGCGTCCCAGGCAGCTGGCATTGAACCACTCCGCATTCTGGATTGCCTCTAGCTCAAACTTCCTGTCCCCATTCTGGTTGAGGGCAAGAGCTTGTATTCAGTGGCCCCGGCCCCCAACCCAGAGGTCATGCCAGATTCCCTTTCTCCCTCCCTCCCCACAGCCAGTCCATCAGCAGGTTCTGTGTCCTCATCAGAGTCACACTGCTGCCCTCGGCTTCCTGCCCCCAAATCCATCCTCTGCACAGCAGTGAAGAGGGCTTTATGAAGACTGTTCTCTGTGTGAAACTGTTCAGAGCTTCCATTAGGCCCGGAATAAAATCCAGTCTCCCTGTGGTGGCCTCAAGCCTTCCCTACCTCATCTCCCTCCAATCTCCGCCTTGGCCACCTCGCCTCTTGCTGGCCTTGAATCTGCCAACAATGGCAAAATATTGCTCCTGGCCGGGCACGGTGGCTCACGCCTGGAATCTCAGCACTTTGGGAGGCTGAGGAGGGAGGATCACTTAAGGTCAGGAGTTCGAGAGCAGCCTGGTCAACATGGTAAAACCTCCTGTCTACTAAAAATACAAAAATTAGTCAGGCATGGTGGCAGGCACCTGCAATCCCAGCTACTTGGGAGTCTGAGGCAGGAGAATCGCTTGAAGCCGGGAAGCGAGTGAGTGGAGATGGTGCCACTGGATTCCAGCCTGGGTGACAAGAGCGAGACTCCATTTCAAAAACAAACAAAAAAAAATACTGCTCTCAACAGTGGATGCCTCATCCCTTCCATGAACATGGAGCACAAAGCAGGTGCCCAATAAATAACCAGGCGAGTGAGTATTATGGTTGCCACACTCCTTCCCCACCTTGCTGTGTGCTGGGTGGGGTGGGGGTCACAAAAATGGATCCCACCTTTCCTGGCCCTCCAGTAGCTGAGTCTGTTTGGTTTTTGTTGTTGTTTTGTTTTTGTTGCCCTGGCTGGAGGGCAGTGGCACAATCTCGGCTCACTGCAACCTCTGCCTCCTGGGTTCAAGAGATTCTCCTGCCTCAGCCTCCCAAGGAGCTGGGATTACAGGTATGCGCCACCACCATGCCCAGCTAATTTTGTGTTTTTAGTAGAGACAGGGTTTCACCATGTTGGTCAGGCTGGTCTTATACTTCCAACCTCAGGTGATCTGCCCACCCGATCACCTGAGGTCAGGGATTATAGGTGTGAGCCACTGAGCCCAGTCCATTTATTCTTTGAGACAGTACCTCACTCTGTGGCCCAGGCTGGAGTGCAATGGCAGGATCATAGCTCATCGCAACACTGTCCCCCTGGCCTCAAGCGATCCTCCCACCTCAGCCTCCCAAGTCCCTGGGACTACAAGCACGTGCCACCTCCTGGCAATTCATGTGCTGTAGCCTTGACTGGAAGTTAGTCCTGTGCTCCCACCCACCCTGTAGCGAAACAATCCAAGCCCTCAGTTTGATATTGACTCATTCATTCATTCACCTTCTCACTCATTCATTCTGTAAGTAGTCATTGAACTACAAATCATCGGAAGATTTTATTAAGGGTTTTCCCGCAGTTGAAGGGACAAACCCTGTTTCGCCTTCCCTGAAGTCAGGGTGTGACAACCATGGCTGCAGGGCCCGGGCAAGGCCAGAGAGGAGGACGCCGCTGCCCAGGGCTGGTGCTGGGCTCAGTCCTGGAGCTTGCTGGAATACGGCTCGGCCCTGTCCAGCGGCGGCCCATGGTTCACGGACGTGTAAGAAGGCTCTGAGGACCCCAGGGACTTGGGAACAGCCTCCTGAGTGATCTGGGAGTCGTGAGTGGTTTCCCCGTCAGAACTCCCCATGTCCCTGGCCAAGGGGATGGAGAGACACAGGATTAGGGAAGCAGAGCAAACCCGAACTCCTTCAGCTGCTTGGGGACCTCAGACATCACTTTCACAGACATCGTCTTCGTAGACATTAATCAATCTTTCTGGAGCACTGACCCTGTGCTAGGCCCTGGGAATAAGGAAGAGGCACACCTTTTTGAACAATGTGAACAACTTATAGGTCTTACCGGGAGCTGGACAATTTGAGGCCATTGTCCCATGTTCCTAAAGAACTAAGATTGCAGGGGAGACAAACTGCAACAATGACCATGCAGCATGGACAAGTGCAGGGGGGAGCTGCAGGGAGGCTTCCTGGAGGAGGTGGCAGCTCATGTGGCCCTAAAGAAGGAGTGTGGGCCGGGCACAGTGGCTCATGCCTGTAATCCCAGCACTTTGAGAAGCTGAGACAGGTGGATCACCTGAGGTCAGGAGTTTGAGACCAGCCTGGCCAACATGGTGAAACCCTGCCTCTACTAAAAATAATTGTAAAAAAATAGCTGGTCGTGGTGATGCATGCCTGTAATCCCAGATACTCAGGAGGTTGAAGCAGGAGAATTGCTTGAACCTGGGTGGTGGAGGTTGCGGTGACCGTTGCACTCTAGCCTGGGCAACAAGAGTGAAACTCTGTCTCAAAAAAAAAAGAGGAATGTGGGGGAAGAGAAAGACATTCAAGGGTGAGGTCTGTACTTGGTGGGTGTGAGGCAGGAAGGGCTGGCTGAGGAGTATCGGGCAACAGTGCAGATTGGAGTTTAGTGCAGCTGGAGCTGGAACAAAGGGAGGATGGCAGGTGGGATACATGAAAAAGCTGGGCTAAATTCAGATAACTGAAGATAATAGAGTCTTCAGTGCCAGATTAGGGCACTGCCCAAAAGGAAGGAGAGCCAGTGCCATGTTCTGACTGCACCTGGGTGCAGCCAGGCAGTTTCTGGGCAGCTGTTATCACCTGTTGTGTTTTTGTTAAACTAAAATGTCAGAGTCAACCTGATTTGCAAGTTCTCATCCTCTTCCCTCACTCCATCTCCCCCACCCCACCTCTCTTTTCCGGCCTGGCTAGTTTCCACTTATCCACACAATTATACCTACCCCAAGAAACTGTTCTATCTGCTCCACCCCTACCCACACTGGGACCTCTCTTGGTCTTCAAAGTCCCTGGGCCTCCCTTCCTCCCTGCCTCTCACTAAGGAGCACTCTGCTGATGAGAGTTTGCTCACACTGACCCTTCCTCCAGGAAGGCCACGCTGACACTCCAGGCAGCACCCACCCCGCCCTCCTCTAGATTCCCACGGAATCTTGGTTCATCCCTGCCTGGTCCTTCCAGGGGTTGGTGGACTGTGGGCTCACCTGTCTTGCCCACTCACAGCCCTGCTAACCCTGGTGCACCCCCGGGATACCTGGGGTCCTCATCCAAAGCCGACACGAATCAGAGGTGTCAGTGGAGTCCCGAGTCCCAAGTTCTAGGCCCAGCTCTAGGTGCTCGTGCCAGGCTGGGTCACCTTGGGCCACTCTGACCCACTCTGGGCTTCAGTTTCCCCATCTGTACTGGAAGTGAGTGTATTATAATGACAACAAAAGCAAATACTTGCTGAGTTTCTGAGCACTGCTCTTCTTTTTCTGAGACAGAGTCTCGCTCTCTCTCTCAGGCTGGAGTGCAGCGGTGTGATCTCGGCTCACTGCAACCTCTGCTTCCCGGGTTCAAGCGATTCTCCTGCCTCAGCCTCCTGAGTAGCTGGGACCACAGGCGCTCACCACAGTGCCCGGCTAATTTTTGTATTTTTCGTAAAGACAGGGTTTCACCATATTGGCCAGGCTGGTCTCGAACTCCTGACCTTGTGATCTGCCTGCCTTGGCCTCCCAAAGTGCTGGGATTACAGGCGTGAGCCACCGCACCCAGCCTCTAGAGACTTTACAGAGATCATTCCACTTAACCTTCACAACTCCGTGAGATGACTAATATTTATTATTTCCATTTTCCAGATAAGGAAACTGAATAGAAGGATAGCAAGCCATGCTACTTAGAGTTAAGGATCCGTAAATTTAAGTTTCAGAGCTAAGATCTGAATCAGCCATCTGCCCACAAGCCCAGCTGCTGAGTCCTACCCTCCCCAGCTGAGCAACTTGACTTTGATGATCCTCCCGCTTTGAAATCCCAGGACTCTGCTCCCCCTTCACCAGAACCGCCCCCCTACCTCCATAGGGCACAGAGGTAGCCTCCTTGCCTCCCGGGCTGTCCCCTGCCTCAGAAGACCCAGCTTCTGAGTCCCTGTGGGCTGAATGTGTCTGGCATGTCCGTGGGGTCCAGCCCTCCCAACTGTCGGGTACTTACAAGAGGCTGAGGACAATGGCACCAGCAAAACCCACAAGTAGAAAGAAGGGCAGGGAGCCCAGGATGGAAGTGATGACAATCATGCCTCCGCTCCGCCGGCCTGGCCACGTGTCGATTGCCGAGTATGGAGTGACTGTGGTGGGACACCGCTTGTTACTCCCCAGACACCGCGCCACCCTTGGACGTCTCCCAGGAGGTGGCCGGTATCTCCCCCACCCTGGCTGCCAGGGATCCAGGGATGACCCCGGGGTCCAGTACAGCAACTTCTCCCAGGTTTTAGGCACAATTACCTTGTTTTCCCCACATTCCACCTCCCACCTTTCTTTTGTGTGTTTCTGGCCACTTCCTCTTTTAAATTTTTTTTTTTTTGCATTATTTTCTGTTATTGTTTTTGAGACAGAGTCTCGCTCTGTCACCCAGGATGGAGTGCAGTGACACCATCCTGGCTCACTGCAGCCTCAACCTCAGGCTCAAGCAATCCTCCCACCCCAGCCTCCTGAGCAGCTGGGACTGCAGGTGCATGCCACCATGCCCAGCTAATTTGTTGTACTTTTTTTTGTAGAGATGGGGTTTCACCATATTGCCCAGAAAGGTCTTGAACTTGGGCTCAAGCAATCCTCCTGCCTCACCCTCCCAACGTGTTGAGATTACAGGTGTGAGCCACCAGGGTGCCTGGCCTTTGCATAATTTTAAATCATAAACTGACTCAAGGCTTCTGGTGAAATGGCTAGGATACGGATTATAAACAAAGACAAGGCAAAGGTCCCTGGTCTGACGGGGCCAGGTGGACAGTGGCTGTCACTCTTCCAGGGCTGGCCTCACCCTTTGGAACTACGTGAACGGATGATGTATGGGTCCTACTGCAGCCAGCCACTTGCAGCTACTGTCCCAGGTCCCCTGGAGACCCCATTCTGCAGATCACTCACTGCAGTCCCCAGCCAAGGACACACAGAACCCAGGCTCAGGCCGGGCCGGCCTGGTCATGAGGCGCATGCTGTTCCCCAGAAGGGCCCGGCGGTGCTCCCCCACGAGAAGTGGACCTCGTGGTTCTGCCTGCATTCCCCAAAGGAACCCTGCTGTGGAGGCCCTCAAGAATTCTTCTTCCCTCTTCTCAGATAAGGAAACTGAGGTCCCAAGGGTTCCCCGGCTGTTTCAGTAAAACCACACTGTGTGGGAATGCCACAGGAGGGGGGCAGGGAGTGAGGATGGGAGGAGTCGCCCCAGCCACACACACTGCCACACTCTCACACACCACTCACCACACATACCAAGTCACTCACACACTCACACATCACATACATCACACACCAACTCAAAGTCACTCTCACACTCACACACCACACATACCAACACACACACACCCTCACACTCACACATAACACACCAGCTCAAACTTACATACACAGTGCCACACTCACACCACACACACCACACATACCAATTCACACACTCTTACACTCACATGCCACACACCAACTCAAACACACACACACTGCCACACTCACACTACACATCACATAACACACATCCACCACACGGACACCACATACACACACATCACACATATCACACTCCACACACACCACACATACCATCACACACTCACACACACCATACTCACCACACATACTACACACACCACATACCACATGCATATTCTCACAGTCACACACTACGTCCCATACACACTACACACATACCAAACACCAACTCGCACCCACATACCATGTACCACACACACCACACATGACACACAACAAATCACATGCACACTCAGACACATACGATGTACCACACACAACACACACCAACACACACACGCTCACAACACACACAATACACACATACACCACACACCACACACACTCACACATCACACATCTATCACACACTACACACATCACACACTCACCACACACCAACTCAAACACACACACTGCCACACTCACACCACAAACCACACACAATACACACTCTCACATACACCACACACCACACACTCTCACACACCACACATCTATCACACACCACACACATCACACACTCACATACACATCACACACACGCACATCACACACCAACTCATACACTCATACACCACACACACTCTCACACACCATACATCTATCACACACTACACACATCACATACTCACCACACACATCGCACACCAACTCAAATTCTCACACACACTGCCACACTCTCACACCATACACCACACACAATACACACTCTCACATACACCACACACCACACACTCACACACCCATACCACACATCTATCACACACCATACACATCACACACTCATCACACACATCACACACAACTCAAACTCACACACATACTGCCACACTCTCACACCACACACCACACACAATACACACTCTCACATACACCAGACACCACACACTCACACACCACACATCTATCACACACCACACACAACACACACCAACTCAAACTCACACACTGCCACACTCTCACATCACGCACTTCACACAATACACACTCTCACACGACACACCACACACTCACACACCACACATCTATCACACACCACACACATCACACACAACCCAGACTCACACACACAATGCCACACTCTCACACCACACACAATACACACTCTCACATACACCACACACCACACACACTCTCACACACCACATACCACACATATATCACACACCACACACATCACACACTCACATCACACACCACCTCATACACTCACACACCACACATACCAACTCATACTCACACTCACAGATGAAGCTTCACTAGCCCACCCTCACCTCCTGCTATGTGGCCAGTCCCTAACAGGCCATGGATTGGTACTGGTCCGTGGCCCTGGGGTTGGGGACCTCTGAGATACACCACACACTGTCACACTCATACACATCATACTCCTCACAGACTCTCCACACACCACATTCACACACATTCTCACACTCACACACATCACATACCACACACTCTCACACACACACACATACACAACACCATAAACAACATACACTGAAGAAGAAAATTAAGTAACAGTAATAGTAATTTGTAGCAGTTGTTATATAATAAGATAGATTTTGCTGTGTTGCGCGCTGTTTAATATAATACCTCCTCCCCACTTCTGCTTAAGACAAAATCAATATTAACTGTCTCTCAGCAAACCATTTAACCTTATCTGTCCTCCCCACGTTCTTAGCAAAGTTCCCAGTCATCTAAGGGTTCCTGTTTTTCTTGCTGGCCAACTGCAAGGTCACAGGGCAAATAAACCTGAAAACTGCAAAATGTGTTTCTCAAAATGTTATTTTTCAAATGTAAAGTACATCACAAAACATGCCACAGGTTAGTTAACTGCTCTTTGTTCTTGGTTCTGTAAAATCCCTTCCTGCTTCATCATCCTATATCACACAGGTGCGTAAAAGGCAGCCATTTTCTTTGTGCTGTGCTCAGTTTTCAAATGCGAATCCACAGAGCCAGTGCACCTAAATAAAATCCTCCTGTTTCACCCACTGGTCTCTGCAGTCTCCTGATATCTGTGACAATACCACACCACACACACACACACACACACACACCCCCCACAGCAGGCACAGGCACTCAGATAGTCACACATACAAGGCTCTCTACCATCCACTCATGGGTGACCTCAGGCAACCTTTTACAGCCCCCACACCCCTGGGGTGCACGTGGAGGCTCTGCAGGTGAAATGCACAGTCCCCTGACACCCATCCTGCCAGACAGCCTTGTCGTGGGGGCCAAGGTGTGGCGGGAGGGGGTCTTCTGTTAGGGTGTCATTCACTCAAAATTACCATCAAAGTCCCTGGCGTGGCCCCTGCCATTCAGCAGACTCAACTCTGTGTATGAACTTTGGGTCTCTACTGAGCAAGGAACAGGGCAGGACCCTGGCTTTCCACTCTCAGGAAAGCCACCCAGGTGCTAGGGGGTAGGAGTGCGGGGAGGGAGAGCAGTTCCTTGCTAAATTCTCTGTCTTGGTTTTAGGCCTTAGAGCCATCTTACCTGGCCATAGTTGCTTGCTGCTGTGAGGATTTAGCAAAGGGGCTGGTTAGGACCTAAATGCCACGTCAGCTCTGCATGCCTTTGAGGCCAACCCACTGTAAGGGCTGGAGAGATGGAGAGACAGCCTGGCTTAGACCACTTGCACCCATCCCCGGTCCAAACGCCACCAAAACCTCCACCTTGATCTGTTCCCACACCTGGCCCTCAAGGATGGAAGGGAGGAAGGAGAATGTTCCAGAGTCAACACTTTAAGGAGCATTTTCCTCATCACCACCTGGCCTGGGAGGCTTCCACAGGGACAGATGAGCCTTGGTTCTCACGGCCGTGCCTGGCCCTGCCTTCTCGGGTCCCCTCGAGCATCACCCCCACCACTGCCCTCCACTTACGCTGGTTGGTGCGGATGGGGTCCGACCACAGGGTCTGGTCCTCTACCAAGCCTGTGGACATGTTGACCAGGACGTACTTGAACCTGGAAGGAGACAGAGCCGGGGTGACTTCTATGTTTCCTGCAAGCCTCAGCCACAGGGAGGCACGGTGGGGGCCGGGGGCGCAGGCTGCAGATGTAGGAGGGCCTTGGGGTGAGGGAGGGGCCGGTCCTTCCAGGAGGTGGAAAGAAAAAAAGGAAGGAAGGAAGGAAGGAAGGAAGGAAGGAAGGAAGGAAGGAAGGAAAGAAGGAAAGAAGGAAAGAAGGAAAAAGAAAAGAAAAGAGAAGAAAAGAAGGAAGGAAGGAAAGAAAGAAAGAAAGAAAAAGAAAGAAAGGAGAGAGGGAGGGAGGAGGGGAAGGAAAAGAAAGAACTGGAATGATATCCATCATGAACCCTGCTGCCCTTGTACAGGAGATATATTTTAAGTGCAGAAACCCTGGAACAAGTGTTTCTAATCACAAAAGAAGATTGGGTAATGCATTGGCCAGGCACCGTGGCTCAGGCCTGTAATCCCACCACTTTGGGAGGCCAAGGCAGGTGGATTACGAGCTCAAGAGATCGAGACCATCCTGCCCAACATGGTGAAACCCTGTCTCTACTAAAAATACAAAAAATGGCCAGGCGTGGGGGTGCGTGCCTGTAGTCCCAACTACTTGGGAGGCTGAACCAGGAGAATCGCTGGAACCTGGGAGGTGCAGGTTGCAGTGAGCTGAGATTGAGCCACTGCACTCCAGCCTGGCAACAAAGCGAAAGTCCATTTCAAAAATAAATAAATAAATAAATAATAAAGAAGATTGGGCAATGCATTACAAAATATCCACAGCCTTCTGAAGGTCTCCTACTCAGTCAGTTTAAAATGATTGATGTTCTGACTACAAAGACATCTACAGCCTGTAGCTCAACATGCAAATAAAAATTAAGATCCTTGAAATCTCATCCAGGCCAGGAGCAGTGGCTCATGCCTGTAAGCCCAGCACTTTGGGAGGCCAAGGCAGGCGGATCATCTGAGGTCAGGGGTTCAAGACCAGCTTGGCCAACATGGTGAAACCCCATCTCTACTAAAAATACAAAAATTAGCCAGGCATGGTGGTGCGAGTCTGTAGTCCCAGCTACTCAGGAGGCTGAGGCAGGAGAATCGCTCGAACCCAGGAGGTGAAGGCTGCAGTGAGCCAAGACTGTGCCACTGCACTCCAGCCTGGGCGACAGAGGGGCTTTGTCTAAAAAACAAAATAAAACAAAAACCTCTCATCCAGGTTTTGCATAACACCCTACTTTTTTCTGTTCCAAAATGAGATTTCCAGAGGCAGGCCTGTCCCCGGGGTAAGGTGGGCTTGTAAATGAAGGCAGAGAGGGCTGCCTTTGAGACCAAGGAGGAGGGAGGGGATTTTCCCCTCGAAAAACAAGGTCAGAGGCAAGAGGCTGGATATGGAAATCAAGCAGAGGCCCTTGTTCTGCCCAGTGGCTGAGGCCAAGGGAAGGCAAGCCCTCTGTGAGGATGACAGGTGGGTGACAATCTGGGCCTGGAAGCTGCAGAGACCCTGTCCTAGGCATCTCCATGGCACCAGAATGGATATAACCTGAGGCTCTGGCACCAGGTAAGACCTGGCCGTGGGTCAGGACTGAGCGCTGGGCTTTACATAGAGAAGATGCTTCAGAAAACGAGAGGAACTGGATCGAGGACCTGCTGGGGTTGGGGTGGGCAGCAGCAGGTCTAAGGAAAAAGCAGAAGGTGAGGCTGAGGATGTGTTCAGTGCCCAGGCTTTGGCAGTGTTCCTGTTCATACCAGGCCCTAGCTTTCCACTGGGCAACCTTCTCTCTCTGGGGCAGTTTCCTTTCCTATAAGATGAGGGGGTTTGGGTGGGTGACTTCCATACACGTAGATGGGCCAGGACCAGCTGCGTAATTTGTGGGGCCCAGAGCACAATGAAAATGTGGGCCCTTGTTCAACAATTAAGAATTTCGAGATGGGCCGGGTGTGGTGGCTCATGCTGGTAATCCCAGAACTATAGGGGAGGCCAAGGCAAGCAGATCACTTGAGGTCAGGAGTTCAAGACCAGCTTGACCAACATGGTGAAACTCCATCTCTACTAAAAACACAAAAAATTGGCCAGGCGTGGTGGCTCACACCTGTAATCCCACCACTTTGGGAGGCCAAGGTAGGTGGATCACCTGAGATTGGGAGGTTAAGACCAGCCTGACCAACATGGAGAAACCTCGTCTCTACTAAAAATACAAAATTAGCCAGGTGTGGTGGTGCATGCCTAGAATCCCAGCTACTCGGGAGGTTGAGGCAGGAGAATCACTTGAACCCGGTAGGCAGAGGTTGCGGTGAGTCAAGATTGCGCCACTTCACCCCAGCCTGGGCAAAAAGAGCGAAACTCCACTTCAAAAACAAAACAACAACAACAAACCACACAAAAAATATTAGCCAGTCGTGGTGGCAGGCACCTGTAATCTCAGCTACTCCAGAGGCTGCGGCAGGAGAATTGCTTGAACCTGGGAGGCGGAGGTTGCAGTGAGCTGAGATTGTGCCACTGTACTCCAGCCTGGGAGACAGTGAGACTCTGTCTCAAAACAAAACAAAACAAAAAAGAATTTCAAGATGGTAGCTGCAGAGCATCAATCCAAGAGGGGCCCCTTCTGAACCTGAGACAGCGTGACCTGCCTGGGACCTGGGAAGCTCTCAGCACAAAAGCTCTCAAGAAATGTGGCTGCTCCCACTGTACCCCTCTCTCCCTGTCAGGACTGGGGCACGGCCACTGCTTTTTGGTAGCAGCTTGTTGACACCCACCTGTACTCCGTGGCTGCTGACAGGGGCGGGTTACAGAGCCCCTGGAAGTTGGGGTCCCACAGGCAGGTCCTGTTGACGCCCACCCTGATCAGGTACACATTCAGGATCTGTGAGGCCTGGGACACATCCCCAGTGGCATCCAGGCTGGGCAGGTCACTGCAGGGGATCAGGTCAAAGGCCACGGCTTTGTAGGGACCTGTCCTCCCACCCTCTGTTTGTTGGAACGTTGAGCTCAGTGGGGTCTTGGTACTGTCTTGCACTGAGGCATTCCTGGAGCCGGCTGCAGAGGCAGTGCAGGGAGTGAGGCTCCTGGCCACTCCAGCTCAGCGGCACTCACTCAGTTATTCATCACACGCCCCTGATTATCCTTTCTGCCCCAGCCGTGTGCTGGGCACTAGGGTCATAGGCATGGGGCAAGCTCAGTCTCTGCCCTCCCAGTGCAATGGGGGAGATGGACAAGGATGACACCCCCCTGCTTTGGGCGCTGTGTCTGCCTCTCGCCTTATCTTGTGACATTCGTGCAACCCCCCATCCCAAAGACCTTTGTCACTTCATTGCTGAAAGCCCTGGATTCTCTCTTGTGTAAAATGGGAAAGGAGGGTCATATGTCCAGGGGAAATAACATGGAGGAAGGTCCCAGGTCTCCCCCTTTCTAGATGGGAGACTTCGGACAATTCACTCTACCTCTGCAGACCCTAGTCTTCTATGAAATGGGAGAGAAATTCCCTGCGGTGCCCAGAGATCAGGTATTTTAGTTTATTTGGTAGTAAGTAGTTTACTGACTACCTACTAGTCAATAAACATGTGCTGAAAGAATAAAATGATGGCCCTGAATGAGCTGTTGTAAATGACTGGCTGCTAGAAATGCAAGAGTTGGGCCGGGCTAGGTTGCTCACGCCTGTAATCCCAGCACTTTGGGAGGCCGAGGTGGGTGGATCACAAGGTCAACAGTTCAAGACAAGCCTGGCCAACATGGTGAAACTCCGTCTCTACCAAAAATTTAAAAGTTAGCTAGGTGTGGTGACAGGTGCCTATAATCCCAGCTACAGGAGGCTGAGGCAGGAGAATCGCTTGAATCTGGGAGGTGAAGGTTGCAGTGGGCCAAGATCATGCTGCTGCACTCCAGCCTGGGCAACAGAGCGAGACTCCATCTCAAAAAAAAAGGACATTCGAGAGTTGATGATGGTTTCTCTCAGAAACTCAAGATCTCCTCCAGGGAGGGGTTCAGGGCTGGCCCAGAGCAGCATGTCTGAAAGTGTGGTTTTACCTCAAAAACACCAATCTTGAGCCACTTTTTGAAGCCTCAGGAAGGATGTTGGGCTTGAGGACTAGAGAGATCAGGCTCACTCTCCAGCTCTGGGAGTTCCCAGAGACTGACTCCCCCGCTCTGAGCCCAGATTCCCTGTTCTGTAATGGGGATTGGTAATAGCTACCTTGTAAGCTGGTTGTAGATACTAGCTCTACGGTGTGCAAAGTGCCTGGTATGGTGTAGGTACTCAGTGATTGGTGGTGCTATTACTTCCCTCACTAACTGGATGTCCCTGCAAGGCAAGGACAGGTATGTGGCTGCAGCACTCAGCCCAGGGCTGGCCCAGAGTGGAGGCCAGGTCATGCTGATAAAGAGCATGGGAGTTTAATAAGATGACTACAGGCATGGAGCGTTCCTCTACCTGCCTCCTTCCCTCCTCCCTACGGACAACTCAAAGCCCCTTTTGGAGTAGCCAGAGGGAAGCAAGACCCTTACCTGAGTCAACCAGGACATACAGATAGACCTCGTAGGTGCCAGTGAGGGCCTCTGAGCTGTCAAACATGCAGAGAGGCTTTTCCAAGGCCACAGTGGTGAGTGTGGGATTGTTGGTGGCGAAGGTCACACTGGCCAGTTGGGGCTGCAGGTTCACAGCTAGAGGAGGCAGTGAGGATGGGAACTGACCCCTGGCAGAACTGTCCACACCCACTCTGCATGCAGTTACTGAGCACCTGCTGTATACCAGGCACTGGGCTGCATCCTCCCCATGGGCCACTGCATAATTTGTCTCAGACACTGCCCCCGACCCAATCATCCTGCTCAGAAATGAGGCAGTCGGGCCAAACTGCTGCCTTCTCTCCCGGCTGCAGACACTCAGATGCCCAGAACTCCATTGCCCCTCCTAGCCATCTCTCCACACCATTACCCAGCCCTCCTCCATCCCACTGTCCTCACTTGGACCCTAGTAACAAAACCTCTCCACACATGCAAATCTAACCACCTCCTTCTCCTGCGATGGCCCTTCCATGGTCCCCCAGCGCCCCCTGACTCAGTCCAGCCTCTCTGGAAAGGCAGTGAGGTCCTAAAATTCTGGGCTTTGCTTTGTTGGATCTCCTGCCTCACCCCTTCCTCCACAGGTTTCCCTCACCCCTTGCTCCAGCTGATCCCATGGACTGGCAATTCCCAGGATAGCCCAGTGCTGTCTCTCACCTCCAGGAACCTGCCCATGCTGCTTGTTCGGCCGAAATATCTCTGCATCTGTCCGCACCCAGGCCTCACCATAGGTCTGGGGCTGGTCCCTTCTCTGCCCTCCCGCGGTCCCCCCGAGTGTTGGTTTCTTGCAACACACATGGCAGGGCTGCAGCCATCCGTGAGCCCCCAGATTCCCACCAGAGGACGCGCGTAAAGGCCAGCTGTCATTATTATTCATAACAGTAATATCTGGGTCCCGATCGCCAGGAATCAGGATCCAGGCGACGGGCGCCCCAGGACACAGCTACCCCCTCTCTCCGGGCTCAGCCTCCTCCTGCCCTTCCCCGCCTACCCGAGCCGAACCGCAGGCAGCCGAAGGCCAGCAGGGCCCAGAACGGAGGCATCGCCCGGGAGGAGCCGCCAGAGCGCGGGGCCGGCGGTCCAGCGGGCGGGTGCGAGTACCTGACCTCTCCCGCCGGCGCACCTGCCAGCCCTGGGCTCGGCGCGCCCCGCCCCCGCCCGTGCCGGCCAATCCACGACCTCCTCGCGCGCTATTTGCATATGGCCCCGCCCCGGCCCGTGCGCGACGCCCGCGGGTGCAATCCTACCAGCCCGACCTTCCTGGGCTCGCGTCAAAGCGCCTACTGTGTGCTCAGGCTAGAGCAGCCCTTCCACAGCGTCTCTCACTAATGAGACCTTGGGGGCAAGACACTCCCACTTGGAGCCTCAGTTTCCATGCTGTAAAAAGACGCTAATTCCTGCAACTATTTATGGAGACCCTACTACGTGCCAAACACTCACTGGGTTCTTGTGAAACAAAATGGGTTGATTAGTAAAGGTGATATCCTGGGAAAACTAGGTCCAGCCCTGGGAGTTATCCAAAGACCCTCGTATGTGACCCCTTCGGTTCACAAGTACAAGCCAAGGCCCAGGAGACCCGGGAGCGGGGAGGGTTATTGGAGCATGGGTGGGTGGGGGTGCAGGGACAGGGACTCAACCCCCCGGCTGCATTTGGACTCCCTGGAAATACCGAGGCTGGTGGAACCCAGGAGTCCTGTGCTCAGCCCAGGGCTGCCTCCAAAGGATGGAGCAGGGCATTAATGCCTGCCTCCTAAAGGGGTGTTTGAAAATAGTGATGGACTCGTCACCTGGACTGCGTGGTTCTTTCCTTCACAAGTATCCGTACACATTTCTGAATGCACCTTAAATCGATTTTACATTTAAGAAATAAAAATGCCAGGCATGGTGGCTCACGCCTGTAATTCCAGCACTTTGGGAGGCTGAGGTGGGTGGATCATCTGAGGTTGGGAGTTCAAGACCAGCCTGACCAACATGGAGAAACCCTGTCTCTACTAAAAATACAAAATTAGCCGGGTGTGGTGGTGCATGCCTGTAATCCCAGCTACTCGGGAGGCTGAGGCAGGAGAATCGCTTGAACCCCGGGAGGCAGAGGTTGCAGTGAGTGGAGATCGTGCCATTGCACTCCAGCCTGGGCAACAAGAGCAAAACCGCACCTCAAAATAATAATAATAATAAATAGATAAATAAAAGTCATCAAGGATAGGAGAAAAATCAACAGAGGCTGGGCAAGGAGGCTCATGCCTGTAATCCCAACACTTTGGGACGTCAAGGTGGGAGGATTCCTTGAGGCCAGGAGCTAGAGACCATTCTGGGTAACATAGTAAGACCCCATCTCTACCAAAAAAAAAAAAAAAAAAAAAAAAAGCCGAGCCTGGTGGGGTATGCCTTGTAGTCGCAGGATTGCTTGAGCCCAGGAGGTCGAGGCTATAGTGAGCTATGATTATGCGTGCCACTTTGAGCTATGATTAAAGCTGCAATAACAGGAAAACGAAAATCAACAGAAACTAATTAATCTCAGTATGATGTTGATGACATAACCCACTTGCAGAAAAAAAAGCTATCTGAGTAACTATGGAACTGGGTTCTCCAGCTGTACCTCCTTAGTGGGGTACACCCTAAGGACTGGAAGACCTGTGACAGAACCCTAAACCTCATTAGCGAGTTTGTTATTGGCAGCAGGGAGGGTGGAGCCATTCTGAAGCAACTTTGGGTTATCCCACGATCGGTGGTACCAAAACTCAGATTCTCGGTGTAGGATGAGGGAGATTTGGAATGGAGGAAGGAAAATGCTGGTGTTTTGTTATTTGTAATTAGTTATGAAAAAATAAATTACCAAAACAAGAGTTTTAAGTAAGAAGAAGAAGAAGGAGGAGGAGTAGGGGAAGGAGGAGGAGAAGAAGAAAGAAGAAAGAGGCTGGCTGGGCACGGTGGCTCATGCCTGTAATCTCAGTATTTTGAGAGGCCGAGGTGGGCAGATCACTTGAGCACTTGAGATCAGGGGTTTGAGACCAGCCTGTCCAACATGGCGAAACCCCTTCTCTACTAAAAATACAAAAAGTTAGCCGGGCATGGTGCCGTGTGCCTGTAGTTCCAGCTACTTGGGTGAGTAGCTTAGGCAGGAGAATTGCTTGAACCAGAGAGGTGGAGTTTGCAGTGAGCTGAGATTGTGCCACTCCACTCCAGCCTGGACAATAGAGCAACATTGTCTCAAAAAAAAAAAAAAAAAAAAAAGGAAGGAAGGAAAGGGAAGGGAAGGGAGGGAGGGAGGGAGAAAGAGAGAGAAAGAAAGAAAGGAAGGAAGGAAGGAAGGAA
>CAUYLG010059032.1:0-62768 GCA_963573385.1 Cacajao melanocephalus
GGGCAGTAGAACAAGAATCCTGTTCTCTCTCCCTCTTTTTCTTCCTCTTTCTTTCTCTCATACATTCTTTTTCTTTCTTTCTTTCACTCTCACTTTCTTTCCTCTCTTTTTCTTTCTTTCAAAAAAAAAAAAAAAGACATATGCACACATATGTTCATCGCAACACTATTTACGATAGCAAAGACATGGAACCAACCCAAATGCCCATCAATGACAGACTGGATAAAGAAAATGTAGCACATAGACACCATGGAATACTATGCAGCCATAAAAAGGAATGAGATCATGTCCTTTGCACAGACATGGATAAAGCTAGGCGCCATAATCCTCAGCAAACTAACAGAGGAACAGAAAACCAAATACTGCATGTTCTAACTTATATGTGGGAGTTGAAAGTTAAGAACACATGGACACAAAGAGGGGAGCAACACACACCAGGGCATTAGGAGGTGGCGGGTGAGGGGAAGGAACTTAGAGGATGGGTTGATAGGTGCAGCAAACCACCATGGCACACGTATACCTATGTAACAAACCTGCACATTCTGTACCTGTATCTCATGTTTTTTCTTAGAAGAAACAAAGAAAAAAAAAATTCATTCCTCCAACATGTAAGTTGGAGTGCCATTTATGTGCCACAGACAAGTTAGAGTAACGTTTAAATAAATAAAAATAGTATAATTTCCCTCAAGAAATTAATAAAGGAGATAGTTGTATAAAAAAAAATGGGCATCTGAAGCAGATATAACCAGTCTGAAAAATAAAAAAACACAAAAATAATTGTGAAAAAAAACACAAAACTGTGTGTGTGTGTGTGTGTGTGTGGTAAACTACCTCAAGGCCACATGATTCAAATAGGCTTCTTAAGCTAGCAAGTCATCTTCTCCCTGGAATTTTAATATGACAGAAAGGTTTCCAATATGACCAACAGACAATGAAAGATGAACTATCTAGTTCAGGCTTACCACTCTGAGTCATTTCAGTTATTAATCATTTATAAGACACCATAAGCCACCTCTAGGAAAATGATGATTCTTTATTGCTTGTTAAAAATATTTACATTTTCCTCTACCAGCTGTATATAAGGAATTGATATTTTCTGAATTGCTAAGTCAATAACATCTTCCTTGAGCCATCAAAGGATTTGATAAACCAGCAAAACACAAGAGCCTCTGCTGCAAATAAGTGGGAGGCACTCGGGCTGTCAGGCAATTAAGTGGACCTGAATAAGCTGATGTAATTAAGCCTCTTACTGCATAATTATCTTTATTTTAAATGTGTCTTTTGATGAAACATCTGTTCCCTGCTCCAGATATGAAAAGAGGGACCCATGCTCATGAAGAAAACAGAGCTTGTGAGGCCCTCACACATGCTGCCTGGGCTGCTCAGATCCAAGGCAACAAATGTTGTCATTTGTTCCATCTTTGCATGCAAGAGGCAGGTGTCCTCCTGTCCTCAGCCCATGTTTGCCTGACCTCTGAGCTTATGGCAGCTGCCTGGAGTCCTGTTACACAAGCAGCTCCTCGGGTGCTGAGGGGACTCTCAGAAGCAGGGGTTGCATCTAGCTATAAGGACCAGTGCTTTGGCCATCTGCAAAGAACAATCACATGTGCTCAGCAAGAGAAGGTTGGGTACTGATGGTCAGCAGGACTTCCTTGGGCCCCTGTGTCCAGCCTCAGTGCATGACCTCATTTCTTTAATCAAAGGTAAATCTGACTAGTCAAACCAGAACACATTAAAGGTGGGTCACCATTAACTTGGTGAATTTCTGTATGGCATTTTTGTCTGTCCTCAGTTCTGTAGGCTCCAAACTCTAGTTTGTCGAATATCTACTTTTGTCTGAATCAGACATTTTGAATCACACTAATGGACATTTAAGTGGAAAAGTCATAGGCTTTGGTGGGAAAGAGACGCGATTTTATATTTGGGGGATGCTACTTGTAGGCTAGTGATCAACCATGTGTTGTTGTCTTTCAGCCTTGACTTATTAAACTCTAAATTAGAGATAAGGATACCTACCATGTAGAATCATTGTGAGAATTAAAAGGTAGACAGAGGGCCTAATACAGCAGGTGATCTGAATAAACATTAGCTCCCTCCCCCTTTCTCTGACCCACCTCCTCCTGCTGCCCATGTAGAGGTCTTAACACCAGTTCCTTTTTTTTTCCCTTCTTGAGATGGAGTCTCTCTGTCACCCAGGCTGGAGTGCAATGGCGCAATCTTGGCTCACTGCAACCTCCGCCTCCTGAGTTCAAGCGACTGTCCTGCCTCAGCCTTCTGAGTAGCTGGGATTACAGGCATGCACCACCACACCCAGCTAATTTTTTGTATTTTTAGTAGAGATGGGGTTCCACCATGTTGGTCAGGCTGATCTCGAACTCCCAACCTCAGGTGATCCGCCCGCCTAGGCCTCCCAAAGTGCTGGGATTACAGGCGTGAGCCACCACACCCAGTTTAATTGATACTGAGAAATCTTCTTTAAAGGACACTGACCAGCACTTCTTTCCACAATGTCCCATAGTTGGGGATCAAGGAGTTGGATCACCAGGATGAGTGTTTAACAGAATCAACAACAGCCTAGTGCATCCAGAGAAATAAACACCATCCTCAATGATCAGAATTCATACCCCTGAGCCTGGGTCACAGCTTTCTTGGTTAATAATGGAGACAAATCTCCAGTTTTGTTTTGTTTTGTTTTGTTTTTTGAGACAGAGTCTCTCTCTGTCACCCACACTGCAGTGCAGTGGCATGATCTTGGCTCACTGCAACCTCCACCTCCCAGGTTCAAGTGATTCTCCTGCCTTAGCCTCCCGAGTAGCTGGAATTACAGGTGCACACCACCACATCCAGCTAATTTTTGTATTTTTTTAGTAGAGACTGGGTTTCACCATGTTGGCCAGGCTGGTCTCAAACTCCTCACCTCAGGTGATCCACCCACCTTGCCCTCCCAACGTGCTGGGATGAGCCAGCCACCACACCTGGCCCAAATCTCCATTATTTTTATCTTAAATTGCTATATTCTGGATAGATCATTCCTGACTATTCCTCTCCTTCAACATATTAATATCATTCATACTAGATTAGCTGTTGGCATGCTAATAACATAAGGCAATGCCTTAGTCTTTTTTTAATGGCTTTACTAGTCTATAATTCATATATCATGCAATTCATCCATTTAAAGTATACAATTCAAAGGCTTTTAGTATATCACAGAGTCATGCTTCCATCACCACAGTCCATTTGAGAATATTTTCACCACCCCAGAAATAACTTCAGAACTGCTTAGACATGACTTCTCAAGTCCCCTATTCCTACATGGCCCTAGGCAACCAGGAATCCTCTTTCTGTCTCTATGGATTTGCCTATTAAAGACATTTAATATAAATGGAATCATACAATATGTGTTTTTGTGTCTGATTTTTTTCACTTAGCATAACGTTTCCAAGGTCCATTCATGTTGTAGTATGTATTAGTACTTCATTCCTTTTTGTTGCCAAATAATATTCCATTGTGTGGCTATACTACATTTTATTTGTTCATTCCTCAGTTGATGGACATTTAGGTTGTTTTTACTTTTTTGGCTATTGTGAACAATGTAGTTATGAATACTCATGGCAAGATTTTACATGAACATATATTTTTAATTCTCTTAGGTATTATACTTAGTGTTGGAATGAGTCATATGGTAACTCGAGTTTTTTGATGAGCTGCCAAATTGTTTTTCAAAGTGGTTGCACCATTTTAAATTCCCACTGCCAGTGCAAGAGGATTCTAATTTCTCCACACCTTGCCAATATTTGCCAACACTTGTCCTTTCGATTATAACCATCATAAAGGATGTGAAGTGGCATCTTCTTGCTGTTTTGATTTGTACTTCCCTAATGACTAATTGTCTTAGTTTGTTGCAGAAAATATTTCAGTCACTGCCTCTAAGAGTATCTTGCTCTGGCGTCTTTGTTCTTCCCAGATGACTAACAGCCAATATAGGCTTTACTTCAATAAGACAGCTATCTAAGAAGGTACCTTTTGGCTCAGACGTTTGTGATGCATGTTACATGTCATTTTTGGAATGGGAAAGAGGAGAAAAAGGATATTAGGAATAACTCTTCATCTCAAAGAAAGGGCATTAGGGAGGGCACTGAGGGAAGGTCTCAGAGGCTAAGCCAAAAAGAAAAACTGAAATAAAATTTCATCATTAATTCACTATTTAGAACAAAACTTCAATACTCTATCATCAATGATGTCAGTGATGTTATATTTATATGTCACTTATGTGAAAGGAGGGAAATAGAAACTAAAAATTGTATCCAAAGAGCAGCTTATGAGCCCTGCTTCTAACTTCTGTTCTTGATGGTTTTGAAAAAGCACTAACTTTAGGTTAAAATTTTTTAAGACAGAGAAAATTATTTCCCCATGGGGTTTTTGTGAGGGCTAATTAAGATACATTTGTTGCACCTACTTGATAAACTTTAAAACACTAAGTAAGATATTATCTGACACTTATTAATAGTAAGAAGAGATCACGTTTACTGAAAATCTGTTTTATGCTGGGGCTGTACTTCAAATCCACCCATTATAGTGTCTTTATGGCACTTAAGAAAAGAAATTCCACTGAGAATGGTGGCTCACACCTGTAATCCCAGCACTTTGGGAGGTCGAGGTGAGCAGATCACCCGAGGTTGGGAATTCAAGACCAGCCTGACCAACATGGAGAAACCCGTCTCTAGTAAAAACACAAAAATTAGCCAGGCATGGTGGTGCACACCTGTAATCTCAGCTACTGAGGAGGCTGACGCAGGAGAATCGCTTGAACCCAGGAGGCAGAGGTTGCAGTGAGCCAAGATTGCACCATTGCACTCCAGCCTGGGCAACAAGAGCAAACTCTGTCTCAAAAGAAAAGATGAAAGAAAAGAGGAAAGGAAGGAAAGGGAAGGGAGGGGAGGGGAGAGGAGGGGAGGGGAGGGGAGAGGAGGGGAGGGGAGGGAAGGGGAGAGAAGGAAAGAAGGAAGGGAAGGGAAAGAAAGAAGGAAGGGAAGGGAAGGAAGGAAAGGAAAGGAGAAATTCCAACTTCATGTCACAATTTTTTTTTTTTTTTGAGACGGAGTCTCACATCTCACACTGTCACCCACCCAGGCTGGAGTGCAGTGGCACAATCTCTGCTCACTGCAACCTACGCCTCCCTGGTTGAAGTGATTCTCGTGCCTCAGCCTCCCGATTAGCTGGGATTACAGGTGCCTGACACCACACCCAGCTAACTTTTTGTATTTTTAGTAGAGACAGGGTTTCACTATGTTGGCCAGGCTGGTCTTGAACTCCTGACCTCATGATCTGCCCGTCTAGGCCTCCCAAAGTGCTGGGATTACAGGCGTGAGCCACCGTGCCTGGCCTCATGTAACAATTTTTTAAATGTTTATATTATTACACAACTTGTATCACTGCCTGAAGTCATAAATGTGCTTAAATACTCACAAATATCCCCACGCCAAGGTACAACACAGCTAGTAGCATTCACACTCAATGTCCCCAATTGTTTTAGACCATTTTCACACTGCCGTAAAAAACTACCTGAGACTGGGTAATTTATAAAGGAAAGAGGTTTAATTGACTCACAGTTCCACATGGCTGGTGAGGCCTCAGGAAACTTACAGTCATGGCAGAAGGGGAAGCAGGCACCAACTTACATGGCAGCAGGAGAGAGAGAGCAAGGGAAAACTGCCAAACACTTTTAAACCATCAGATCTCGTGAGAACTCACTCACTATCATGAGAGCAGCATGAGAAAACTGCCTCCATGATCCAAATTCCATCAGGTCCCTCCCTCGACATATGGGGATTACAATCCAACATGATATTTGGGTGGGGACACAGAGCCAAACCATATCACCAACCTTGTACACGCGGGAAAGGGCAGACATAGGGCCTCTCAACAGCAAACTTTCAAAAGAAACAACCTGAAGACAAAGTTGGGCAGGGCACAACCTCACAAACATCTGCATGCCAAGTGAGCATGTGTCTGTCCTACCAAGTGTGGGCATGCGTATACACATTATACACATACATATGAATTTATCACCAGGGTTCTTTCATATGGCTGCATCCAACTAGAGTTTTGATTGGTCTGGAAGATCTAAGACAATATGTCTGGAAGCTCACCAATCTGTTGCTTCAGGCAAATCATTTCTCCTATATATGGCCTCTCATCCTTCAGTAGGCTCAGTTGGCTTCCTTTCATGGTGGTCTCAGGGCACTGTTTCAAAAAAGCAAAGGCAGAAACTACATAGTCTTTGTAGACTCCAGAACTCATACAACATTACTTCTGCAACATTCATAGTTAAAGCCAGGCCAGATGCAATGAAGTGGAGGAATAGACTCTACCTCAGATGTTGTAAAACATTATACGTCATATTTAATATTCCCCGCTCATACACAGGAGCCTTACTTTACTTACAACAATGCCATAAGCTTACTGTAACACCATGAGGGCAGCTATTATTTTATCCACTTTTTATACTTAAAATTTGAGATCTGAGCTTAAAAGCACAGTTTGTGTGACAGATTCGGGTTTGAACCCAAGTCTGTCTGACATGACACCTACTATTGAACCCAGAGATTTGAATCTTGCTTGCTGTGATCAAAGCTCCTATGGAAATTTCTCTCTCCTCCATACTTCAATATGTCAGGATTAAACAAACTGTTTCCTTTAAGTATAGGTATCCAAGAGATTCAGCTTCCCCTTTGGAAGATTTTAATATCCTCTCTCAGATCTCAAATTTTGCCCTTCCCCTAAGGTCTATTTTTCATTTATAGAAATGGATTCTAATTCAGGCCAAATTCAATCACAGAATGATATGTAAATTTCAGAGAAAATAATGAATTTTTCCCATTTACTTGAAAAGTTTATTTCATTTTTTTAGGCTAATAGAGGAGATGAAGAGGTTCTATAGACTGGGCAATAATTTAGCCCTGGCTTTAATTTTGAGTCTTTTATTTATATTCTGATATACTTTAGTTACTCCAATGAAAGTAATTTATTCAAAGTAGACTTTTAAATGTGAGGAGAAGGACTATAGTGAAAACATATCACCATCTTTATGGAAAGATAGAAACAATAGTAGATGAAGATTACAAGATCAGATTTATTTGAGTTATACAAATGAATGGCAATTTGATCTTGGCCAAGTCATTTCACTAGTTCAAGCCCAAGTTTTTACATCTCTTAAATGAGAGAATGACACTGGATACCCTCTCGGCTCCTTCAGTTCTGACATTATTTGATTCTAGTGCCAAAGCATAATTTCATCATATATACCACACATTTTTATTCCAAAACACATTGACATCATGTTAAATTAGGTTGACTCAAGTTCCTCATGTAAACAATTGTGGCTATTGCCAAAATTTACTAACAAACAGAAAACGAGTGTGTTTCAAGTTCTATCCTTTAGTGCTCTGAGCGCATTTTTGACGTGTTGAAAAACTGCAAGGTATTTCTGTATGCTGCTCTTTGACTCTTCAGATCGCGACAAAAATATTTCATGGAGCCTCTTTTCTATTTTTTTCTGGAACATCATCCAAAGTTGAACAGAAATATTTGAACAAGATGTCTTGATTTTTTTTAAAAAAAAATACATCTGTGTCAGAGAAAAAAGCAAATATACTAACTACATTTTAATCTTTCTGTTTGATAAACCAAAGCACATTGATAATCTCCTGCCAAGTAGTTGAAATATATTATAAACGAACATAACTTTTGTTGGACAGTGTGCTGAGCTGAAGAATATAGCCTAAAGACGTTTATAACTAGATAGACACACCATAGGATATGGAGTTCTCGGGAAAACCCATGACTGAAATTGTGAAATGTTTTAGAAAGCAAGAATTCTAAACTATCATCTTCCCAGCAGATCTGATTACTCTCATGTGTTCTAATTTCACAGCAAACACTGATCCAATTGACATTTGGGAAGAAAGTTTCCCAAACAAATGATTTGTGGCATTCTTGGAAATATTTCTGGATAATGTATTATGAGAAGGCCTAGTATCATTGTAACTCAAGTTTGTATCCACTGAGTCTCTTTGACTAAAAGGAATCTTGAGGACATGAGCTCAGACCTTAACGCACACTGCTCTTTGGCACACAGACTGGTAACCACATGACCTTTACTGAAAGTCTTAACACTGGGCAGCTTAATCTAATGCCCAGTTGGATCCAGTAACTTGGATCTGTTTCTATTCTTCCTGAATGTCCCATAGGACTCATCTGAACAGAGAGCTCCCATCCTCTTTGCACAAGACTTGACGTTTGAGATCAGCCCAGGAGGTCAAACAAAAGTCTTCCCAGTCCTTACCTTGTCTCCACACAAAGGCCACTGTAGTGTGACTGAGGTTGGGAAGAAGAGAAGTGAATCAGTGTTGTCTTCACTAGAAGTTTCTCTTTGCCTTGCCTTGGCAGCTGGAGAGGCCAGCCTCCACACAGGCTTTCTCTAATGTCCACCACTGTGTTTTATGTCAAACACGCCTGTCTTTCCTATCCTTCTATCCTTCCACTGCCAACTCAGACACTATCAATTTTCTTCATTACTTGGTTATCCCAACCTAGGTACCTGTAGGAGCCCATGGAAAGATAAGCCTTTTCTATCTTCAAATGAACAAAGTAGACAAACTCTTGTGAAAAGAATGGAAGAAATTCAGATTAGGGTAGGAAGAGGTGAAAGAAGGCACACACAGCTCTTGCCTCAGCAAACCTGCCAGTTACATTCCCCTAGCTGTATTTTGCTCCTTATTTTAAGTATCCTAATTTTCTTGGGCTCAATTTTCATTCAAAACTAAATTGCTCTCTCATCTGAAGAAGTGGTATAGGCATACTAGTTGGTCTACGTCATTCTTGTATTTCCCTCTAAGTCTTGAAGAAAGACTTACCTAGGTAGTAAATAATACCCTTGACAGGAATTGCTCTTTCTCATTAAAAAAGACTCTCACTTTTACTAGGATAGCACTGTGGCTGGGCCGTGGGACTGAAACAGGATGGGACTTCCTCTACTCACAGGGCAAGTACTTGGAAACCTGGAGATAGGAGTAGTCTAGGCACAGCACACCGCTGTGACAGGAAATCTTCTGGACCCTGTCACCAGCATCATGGTCAAGCTTTGAAGAATTTGGGGGACAAGGGCACAGATTCTTCCCTCTACACCTATATGCAGACAAAAAATGACAGTCAGGATCAGAGCTTGAATAACGTACAATGTGTTTTTTTCAAGGACGGGTCCCCTGATTTACAGTGGATACCTTGCCAGCCCCTAACTTCAAGCAGTGCACAAGAAGCCCAACCCCAGGGAATCTGGGCCATCTGGATTTCATAAGTGTCACAGTGGGCAGCAGTATCAACAACAGTCTGAAACAAGGACTCGTCCGTAGGCTGAGACAGATCTTAGGCTTTTCCTCCTCTGCTCAAAGAGTGGCAATCAGAACTGAACCTTCAGTCTCTGCCATAGTTACTGCTCTTCTTGGGAATCATCAAGCAAAACCCCAGAGTGGAAAAATATGGCATTCCCTTGGTTTCAGGGGACAAGGGCTCAGAGTCATTGAATTTAAAAATATAAATTCCCAAGACTGGGGAAATTTTTAAAAAATAATTTCAGAATATTGTCCTAGTCCTGTTGAGCTACTATGATAAAATACCTTAAACTGGATAGCCTAAGCAAGAGATTTATTTCTTACAGTTCTAGAGGCTGGGAAGTTCAAGATCAAGGCACCAGCAGATTTGGTGTGTGATGAGGGCCTGTTCCTGGTTCATAGACGTTGAATTCTCATTGTGCCGTTACATGGTGGAGGGAGCAATCCTCAGGACTCTTTTAAAAGGGCATTAATCCCACTCAAAAGGGTCCTACCCTCATGACCTAATCACCTCACAAAGGCCCTGCCTCCTAATACCATCACCTCGGGGGTAAGGGATTCAACATTTGAATTTAAGAGTGACATAAACATTCAGACCATAGCACAGGGTAAAAGGGCTCAGAATCATTGAATCTGTATACATTTTCTATGCCAAACTGAGGAAGTAAGGAATATCAATTTCATGTCTGTGGATGTTTAGCTTGTCCAGCATCAATCTTCTTTTTATCACCACTCTAATTCCTTTTGAGAAAATAATTTTTTTCCTATTAGACACAGTCTGGTGGGACAGTAACCAGGGGCCATGCCCTTTCGTACCCATGAGACCAACACAAGACTACAATTGAGTCTACTACCCTACTTCCCTACTACCACCCGTTCTGTAGTATTCAAATCTGAGCATAGGATCGAAGGGACTGGAAATGAACAGCACCCACTCCATCCTCATGGATGGTTCTGCTGAGGCCTCTAGAATGTCCTGCTTCTTTGCTCTGAAACTGCCTTATTTCTTAACACATCCCTAGTATAGTCTTCTAGGCTCCTGGCTATTCTGTGAGCCTCAGTACCCTTCCACTAAATTCCCTTTAGCTTCAGTTAGCCACAGTTCATTTCTATGGCTTATAGTCAAAGGCATGGAACTAATCCACACCAACCTGTATACAACTGATAGTTTACAATGCATTCATTCATTTAGTACTCTATTTCCTCCCACAACACTGTGACATTAGTAGAACAAACATTATTCTCATTTGATATGTTTTATTAAAAAAAAAAAAAAGACTGAAAGGGTTTAAACAACAAGAAAGTGAGCCCTAGCTCAAGACTTCCGGTTTCACATCCAGTAACTCTTCACTGCAGTGAGGTGTGTCTCTCATCTGTTCCCCATAAAGCAGCAAAGGGAAGACAAGTTAACTGGAAACACCCACGCTCTTTTGCTAGCATTCATGTGACTAATATCATGGGCCTCTTTTAAAATTTCCCTTTTAATGCACAGGGCAGTAGATGGAAAAACATTCTTTGACATACCGTAGCAATGTTAATGGAGCCAGACCACAAGAGAGTGACATATTTACATGTGGAAACATTGAAGGGAATGGCAAACTGGCTCCGATGGCACCTAAACTGTTGCCTTTTAAAGAAAAGATACCTAAGTCTGACATCACTGTAGAAAGAAATGACTTCCTCAGAACAAAAATATACATGCTGATTCCCTAAAAGAGTACCAACACTAATCAAGAGGAATCTGAAAATAGGCCATGCATAGGCAGTAAGTATCTGAAAGTTATTCTTCTCACTGTGGAGGATTCTAGACCTTTTTCTGTATCCATATAAGGACTAATTTTAAAGCATCATTGAAACTCAGTTGATCATTACAAGATTTGTCTAAAGCCAGTAATATTCTTTTGATATTTAAAATCACTGGATAATTTGCCCGAAGTCCCATTTCAAATCCTTGGCAATATTTGGTGCAGAAGGAAGATAGTTTAATCTAGAATTATCACACTGAAAAATCACCCCCAATCCTAGGCCTTCACCCAACGCCAGAACTTAACTATAAAATCAAGAGCTCTGGTCTCAGCATCACGACTTAGACTCCTCTCTCAGAATAAGTGTTTCTCACAGACAAACGAGAAAAAAACCTCAGTTCTTGATATTGCCTGCTTTTCCATCTTACACCATGTCTCAATTTAGAAGAAATAACCCTTCATAAAAATGCTTGAAATATAAGCACTAAAGAAAAAGATATGACAGGAACCAGTATAAAAGCATGCTGAGTTAATGCAGGCTTTAAAATATTTTATTTATATATAAAATGTCCACTTGTCAACACGTATTCTGGCCCTTTTATAATAAAAGATATCAGCTAGATAAAATGTAATAAATCACAGCCATTTCACGACCTTATATGAAAAATCTAGGGACAATACTTTTCTTTCAAAGGTTCCAAATTATAAAATCAGATGTTCTTTTATGCTTGGGAAATGTGAAAAAAAATTTCCTCCTTAATATATGTATCTATATATATACAATTGAACTATGTGAACCTATTGGTATCACTCATTCTTTGGTAATATTAACATATTAACTGACACCACAGTTTGTTCACAGTTGAGTTGATTCAATATGCTTCTTAATTTTTACCAAATGGATTTATTGAACCAAAACTAAAATTTCTACAGCCATAAAGTATGTCAAAGTTTCAAACTGACCAGCAAACAAAAGAAAGGAAGTAAAGCAGAAAGGAATAAAACGATTTATACAACCTTCAATGGTCACATAATTACATGGCATTCCAATAAGAACGCTTCAAAACAACTATGAAAAGAGATCTACGAAACTGTTCTTTTTAATCTTACCTAGATAAAAAGCAGACTGAAAATAGTTTCTAGAGTTATGGTTGCAGAGCATTAAGTTCAATGTTAGGGCTGCAGGTTGTATTTTGATGCCACTCTCTGTCCCTCTCTCTTTTTCAATCACTTTCTGTCACTCTTTTTAAGAGATGGGCCTCACTGTATTGCCCAGGCTGGCCTGGAACTCCTGGGCTTAAGTGATCCTTCTGCCTCAGCCCCCCAAGTAGTAGCCCCACAAGCACGTGCCCCCACACCCAGTTGTTTGATACCTCTGTTAATTTTGCCTTCCTTTAGTGAGTTTTCTTCTTCTAGTTTGGTGATTTGCTAATACTTTTACTGTTGATTTCTTTATATATGTTACTTCCTGTTGTAGGGCAAGCAAATGGTTAAAATTCTTATGGATAACAACTAGTCTTAATATGTAAGTCAAGCATTGTCAAAGCAATTAAAGTGTTTAGAAAATCCAGTGACTAATTTGTAGAATGTTAATATGGGGAACTGGAAAGGCAGGTGGATCATGAGGTCAAGAGATCAAGACCATCTTGGCCAACACGGTAAAACCCCGTCTCTACTAAAAATACAAAAATTAGCCTTGTGTGGTGGCGTCATGCGCCTGTAATCCCAGCTACTCGGGAGGCTGAGGTAGAAGAATCACTTGAGCCTGGGAGGCAGAGGTTGCAGTGAGCCAAGATCGCACCACTGCACTCCAGCCTGGGCAACAGAGCAAGACTCCATCTCAACAACAACAACAAAAAAGTAATGTTGACACCTTTTTATTTTGTTGTAGTTTTCTTCTGAAAGAAAAATTTTGACATTTTTAAAGAATAGGTTCATTTGCAGCTTTCTTATTTTCTCTTTATTAGAAAAAAGTTTTACAAATAACAGAGTACATAAATGTTTTTGGAATATAAGTGAGCCTTGCTTTATTTGAGGGTCAGTGGGCTGAGAAAGAGGTAGCATCCACAATTTCCTTGTTTTCTATGACCTTTCTATAATTCTCTGTTGTCTGCACATCTGACAGGCTCTATCTGAGCATCTAAGATGGTGAAGTAGATCAAATTTCTTTCTTCCTTTTCCCAGGTTAATGACATTCTCTGTGAAGGCTGAGTGATTACTAGAAAATTGGAAACTGGAGACAAGGAACCAGAAGGCTGAATCTCAGGAATAATATCCTCCATTTATCTGAAGAGAGTATTGTGAAAATTCCCAAGTTATTCATCTGTATAAATAACATTGCCACCTACCTGGCTTTTTCTCAGAGGCAGGCCCCTGATAACCTCTCTCTGGTTTCTACAGAAAAAGAGAAAGTTGAGTCTCATAGAAAGTCACCTCGTGGTGTTATACATTCTGTTTATTACAAGATGCCCATTGCTTAAAAGAAAAAAAGTTTACGATCCTTTGGGGTTTCTTTTTGTTTTTTTTTTTACCACTTCTCTAAATATTCTATTTCCTAGATTCATCGCCCACCATTTATTCACTAGGCTTGGCTCCAAATACATTTTGACATTCCTCCAAATCCAAATATAGCCTCCAAGGATGAAAAATCATTGTTAACATTCTTCTGAATATGTCAGAGACTGAGTATAGCACCTGATAAAGCCTCCCTAGATATGAGGCCTGGATACTCCCTGTTAGAATGGTGTTAATTATGCAAGAAGGGCACTTCAAAGCTGATCAAGACACCCTGGCCTACACACACACACACACACACACACACACACACACACACACACAGAAATCAAGGTCTTCCAAACAAGGCAAATTAAATAATAGTGCACTAAGTTAGAAACAAGGAGAAAAAAAAAATCCTTAAATTTAGTTCTTTTGGGAGAGATTATCCAAGTGTCCTACTAACTTTATATTCCATGGTAGCTGCAACTCAGGCTCACTAATGTTAAAAGGTGGGTCTTATATTCGTGTTATATTCCTGAATCTCTATACACACCAACCATATGAATGATAAGAAATCTCCTAGTCCTTTCTAATTTTCTCTGTGTATATGGTGTTATTTTAGAAATCAAAGTATAACGAGTTTTTATGCTTCTTAAAAATCCGAATGCTTCATGCCATCTTTCTTGTGGATACTGCAATAAATACATTAGTTTCAAATGGTTGGGTTTTCACTCCCTCATAACTAACTCCAAGGCAATGCTCTGTGTATTCTTCAGCATGTGGTATCACGGAAGTTCAGAGGGAAAATAAAGGGCAGGATATATGAACCTTAACTCCTGAATGAGCTGAGGTGCCTGGAGTCACTGCCATCCAGAAACAGAGTTGAGGAATGGCATTCCTTAGGCAATTATGAACTCAGCCAGTTCCAATGGAGTGATAATAGTTTGGCAGATCCTGTGGGTGGTGTGCATTGCAGAGCCCTCACAAGTTCAGGGAAAGAAAGTTATTCTTTTACCTCAGGAAAAAAAAAAGAATAATTAACCTATTGGGACAAAAGAGAAAATTGACTACAGTTCCTTTGGCACTAGGGTCCCTTGTCATTTAGAAAATAGTGATTGGATTATAGAGTGGATTAGCATAATTTAGTGGCAAAAGCACTTGTAAAGCATTTCTCTCTGGACAAATGGCTACTGAACCATGTTTCTTCAATTCCTCCCCTTCTACCTGCCTCAGTTTGGTAGAATAAAAGGGATGGGGTATCAAAGGAGTATGATGTCACTCTGAAACACTAAACACACAAGAGAACATAGCACAGTAAGTGCCTCACTCTGAGTGAGGATGACAAGTGCTGGATGTAATATTATCAGAAACACAGGTGGAAAATGAAACTACTCGTTGGATCTGCAGACTTCTTATAGCTAAGCGTGATCATTTTGAATAATTACATCTCTTTACATTGAAATAATTTGCCAAACTATTTTAGGGTTTTAACAAGTCCTTTAAAAAAAAAAACATGGTAATACATACACAGTATTTAGAAATCAAATATATAAAAGTAGGTTTTCTGGTTTGTTTTGTGGTTGTTTTTGTATTTCCCCCAGGATCTCACTCTGTCGCCCAGGATGTACTGCAGCAGCACAATCATAGCTCACTGTAACGGCAAACTCCTGGGCTTAAGCAATCCTCCAACCTCAGCCTCCCAAGTAGCTAGGACTATGGGCACACACCACTGCACACAGCTAATTTTCCATTTTTTTTTTGTAAAGATGGGGTCCCACTACATCGCCCAGGCTGGTCTCGAACCCCTGGGTTCAAGAAATCCTTCCATAGCGCTGGGATTACAGGACTGAGCCATTGTAACTGGTCCCCAGAAGTGGTTTTAAATTTTTTTAAATTGCCTTATCTCATTCTTTTCTTCCCCCAAGGCTTTTGCTTTCCAGAGGCAACCACCTTAATTTTATTGTTTTTAGTTATTAAGTAACCCTAAATAATACGTCATATTGAAATTATTGATTTTGAGGGGCATTCTATTTTAACTTGAAGTTGAGTACTTAGCTAGGTAAACACTAAAAAGCAATCAAAGTCTTTGGATTAATATGACATATGAAATAGTGTTCACTACAGAGTTCACTACAAGCAGTGTGCCAAGATGATATTTCTGTCTTCCCAGGTTTAAAGTCATGACATCTGTGCCATTCAAAGGAGAAGGATGAAGTGAGCTAAACATTCAGTCAAATGAATGATCTTTCTTACAAATCATTAATTATAAGAAATCATGCCATATTTCCATTTGCTCCTGATTGGACCACTATTATCTGGTAATATTTTTGCTCTATTTGTTTTGCTTTATTCTCTTCTGGGTCTTACACTTGCTTTTATTGGGGGGGAAGGAAAATTAAAAACTCATATACCTACTTTATCCGTAAAAGTCACCTTTTCTGTGAAGGCTTCTTGGCTCCCCCAGATGACATAAGCAACCTTTAAGTTCCCATAGCACACATTTTGTCTGTAGCTCTAGATTAGTAGAAGACAGACTAGAAACAGAATCCTTATTCTACTGCATTATAATAATACATTTAGGTGTATTTCTACTGAAGTAGACTATGAATTCCTTAAAGAGAAAAAAATCATATTATCTTTCCATGCCCTGCCTCTAGCATACTGCCCAACACACAGTAAATGTTCACTATATCTGTTATATGAATAAATATGGTCTGTAAACACACACGTCTCAAGTGAATATTAGTGTTCATTCATCTCTTATCCTCCCATCTTCAACCTCCTTTAATCTAGGTTCATTCGGGAACATCTGAAGTTAAAGAACAACGTAAGTTTTAAACTATGTTCTTAAAAATTCCAGAAAAGTACATTATTCTCTGACCTTGAAAATAAGACCAGAACCATCACAAAAATGTTGGTACTCTCCTTTTACCCTCCATTGATAAGCATCTGATTTTCAAAACACATTTTATTAAAAACCAGAAGACAGAGAGCATCAGAAAGGCTTAAATTTGTCTAAATTACTTTCTTTTGCATTTAAAGCTCAGTAAATTCTATAAATATATAGTATACATAATGATATAAAATATATAAATCTAGAGACATAGACTATATAAAGATAGAGATATCAACTGACTTCAATGCTAGGCAAATGGGATTGATTGCTGCTTTGCCATAATCAGATTTCTCTCAAAGTAACTTGTGATTACAAGTCTGAGGGGCTTTTCAAAGTCTGTCTGATTTCATGTTATCACAACATTTCCTGTTAGGGTAGAATATTTAGAGTAATAGTCACAAAACCTATGATGCATAGACTTTGAAAATGTCATCAGATTTATTGGAAGTGCTTTGGTTTTATTTAGTTCTGAGCTGTGTGTCAGTTAGAAGATGAGATCTTTTGAGCTACTATCAATCATTTTGGCTGAAGTCTATTTGACAACAGCAAAGTCATCATAACCCTGGCCACCTATATCTCTTAAAAAGGCATCTTTTTAGTTGAAACCTCCTCTTAACAATGAGGGTTTTCCTGACTCTCTGGGATTCAGCTCACCACACTCTCCCCATCCCCTCTCTGAACTCTCTCTGAACAGAGTATGTGCTATGCTTTGTTACACTTGTTGTTTTGCTTGTTTGTTTGTGTTTTATCATGCTCATATGCCCCTAGAAGGCATGACTGTGTGTTTATAGCCCAGCACCACAAGACGGCAGGCATCAAATACACGTTTGCAAAATAAATAAAGGTATTTTCATATGGAACTCTTTAAAAACAATTATAAAACATTTCTTATAAGAAAAGTCCAAAATGATTGCTTTGGGCCCAAATCCTTTGCCTCAAATTGAACAATTGTTTTTATTAATATTTTTATTTTCTGACAACTCAAAGCATGGAGTCCAGAAAGCTGGGGAGACGGTAAGATTTAAGAGGCCACCATTGCCTAGTGCTGGCATTCAGGCATGCCTGGAATTGTCTGGTAAATGAGTAGAACAGACCTGATGAAAGTTTATCTGCATGAAACTGAGGTTACTCTAGGGGCAAGAAAAAATAATCTCAAGAGAAAAAGAAACTAGACATTTAACTTTGCTTCCTGGAAATGGATTTATTTTAAAAAAAAATGAGGGTAACAAAGCATAGCACGTACTCATGGTTTGGAGAAGTGAGTTCAGTCAACCGTTATTTATTGCATACCAATGATGTTCTAGGTATAGTGCTGGACATGGACTGGTTGTTGTTAAAGCGACTCCATCTATACTCCCAGACGTAATGGCCTGGAAAATCCTAGCCGAAATGAAATTTAAAATGACTGCTCACAACAGCAAACTATAAAAATAAAATTGAAGTCAGAAAATATGACAAACATAAAAAGAAATACAAATTTAAACAATATATATCAAGTATTTTATCTAATTAAAAAAGAATTTAAATAACAATTATACCAAGTGTTGACAGATGAAGAAAACAAATGTACTCTCATACAATATATGTTTGAAGTATAAATAAGTGCAACATTTGAAAGCACCTTGGGTGCTTTCACACACACTCTCCAACCCAGAAATTCTATTTTCCTTCTCTGTTACTGAGAAATACATACATATACTATATGCATGAAAGCACCAATAGAAGGTTTGGCTTTGCAGCAAATATTTACAATAAAAAAACGGTAATAACCAGGGGGATTCTGGGAAGATGGTGGAGTGGGAAGCACCAGCAATCTGTGTGTGTTCCCACCTGGACAACATTTGCTCTGGCAGAGCCAGTCTGATTTAACTGTTTTGGAACTCTGGATTCTATTGTAGCCTTGCAACTTCTAGGAAAACGCTTCAATGGTATGCCTGTATATAACCAAAATAATTGAAAGTATGGTCTTGAAGAGATATTTATACACCAATGTTCATAGAAGCATTATTTTTAGTAGTTAAAAAATGGATGAGCTGAGATTGTGCCACTGCACTCCAGCTTGTGCAACAGAGACACCCCATCTCAAAAAATAATAATAATAATAATGGAAGCAACCCAAGTGCTCATTGATCAATGAATAGATGAGCAAGATGTGGTATATACATGCAACGGAATTTCACTCAACTTTGAAAAGAAGGAAAATTAGGCTGGCGCAGTAGCTTAAGGCCAGGCTTGGTGGCTCAGGCCTGTAATCCCAGCACCTTGGGATGCCAAGGCAGGGGAATCACTTGAGGTCACGAGTTTGAGACCAGCCTGGCCAACATGGTGAAAACCCATCTCTACTAAAGACACAAAAATTAGCTGAGTGTTGTGGCATACACCTGTAATCACAGCTACTTGGGAGGCTGAGGCAGGAGAATTGCTTGAACCCAGGAGGCAGAGGTTGCAGTGAGCTGAGATCACACCACTGCACTCCAGCCTGGGCAACAGAGCAAGACTCTGTCTCAGGAAAAAAAAAAAAAAAAAAAAAAAAGAAGAAGAATAAGGAACATCAGACATATGTTACAACATTAATTAAACCTGAGGACATCATGCTAAATGAAATAAGCCAGCCACAAAAACAGATACTATGTGATTCTACTTATGTGGAGTATCTAAAGTAGTCAAACTTTTACAAACAGAAAGTAGAATGGTGGTTGCCAGAGACTGTGAGGATAAGGAAATGAGAAGTTATTGTTTAATGGAAATAAACTTTCCATTATACAAGATGAAAAGAGTTATGGAGTTCAATGGTAGTAATAGTTGTACATTAACAATGGGGTTAAAGCAACTGAATTGTACAATTAAGAACAAGATGGTTAATTTTATATGATGTATTTTTATGATGATTTTAAAAATTGGAAAGAAAATGGAAGAAAAAATCAACTACTAATAACCAGAAGTTGACTAATGGGAAATGACTAAATAAAAATAGGTCCCATCCATGAAATGGAAAGCTATCTAGCAATTTAGAACAACAAATTAATCTAGAATGCATTAGTATTAAAAAAAATCTCTGAAACACATTATTGCTTGTACAGTGTATATATCAGAGAGTATATAGAGAGAGTATCTATACAGAGAGCATAATAGGGCATAGTGGTTAGAAGTGTCAACCTGCATGTGAACCCTGGCTCTGTCACTTGCTGCCTGTGCAATCCCAGGAAAGTTACTTACCTTTTCTGGGTTTTTCATTTTCTCATTGGCAAAATGGGGATACAGAGAGCCTCATAATGTTACACGGTTAGAACAGTACCTAGTGCATAATAAGTACTCTAGAAATATTCGGTATCATTATTATTGTTTTAAAAATTCACAAATACCTTCTTTGTGCACACACATATCACACATATACATACACATACACATTCAGAGAAAGTGGTCCTGAAGGATATGTACCAATGTTGAAACAAAAATTACGAGTACAGAGAGAATTTCACCTAGAGATGAGTCAGGCAGATATTTGCCTTGATCAATAATCTTATAAGAAAATATTCTTGTTTCATTATGAAGTTAAATATTAACACATGTCAGTTGTTTAAAAACGATACAAGAAGGAGGAATAAAAAGAAAGGAAGAAGGATGAGGAGAAAGAGAGAATCCTGAGCAGAAGGCAGCCTGTTGAATGTATAGACTCTATGGCCAAAAACCCTAATGCCATTAACTGGACTCAATAAAACATTGAATAGTACTACTCTTAGAGTAATGGAATTAATGATTTCTGCGTGATTAAAGAATTGATCATTAATGAATGGAAAATAAGAATATGCCCCAGGAAGATTTCAATAATCACCTGAAAACTTCCATAAATCATTTAGATGGAAGTCCTTATTCATATACATAAATATGAATATATAATACACAAAAATATGTAAATGTCTATATATGACATTTGGGTTTTACATAACATGCTACCATTCTATGCCCCTGTTCTAATAGGTTTTTTGTTTGTTTTGTTTTGCTTACTTTCCTTTTCTTCTTGTAGAATTCTTTGAGCTTTGTGAAGCTCCGTAAATATCAAACATTAAACACTAATTACAAGCTTATAAACTCAGTTTCTGTTGAAAGAGTATAACTCTGTGCTGTCAACTCAGGACTTGATAACAAAATGCCTCCGTGAAATAAGCCCAGACTTTGTAAAGAAAAGCAGCTTTTTGTGTCAAGAAGTTAGCACCAACTGCCATCTCAGCCTCCACAGGGGCTCAGACAAGTTGCATAATAAGAACACATAAATGGAATCTTGAAAACCCGGACATAGGAAAACGTCTTTTTGAGAGCTGGAAGCAGAGTGAGCAATGGAGCCCTTTCACTCAATCCTGGTCAGGGCTGAGCTGAGGACGCTACAACTGGTAGAGATCACTAAGCTGACTTCTTATCCCGCACTCTTTTATGCCCCAGCTCCTGGACTGCCCTCAGTTACCCACTCTGTTCACTGCTTTCCTCCTGGCTAGCTCTACACTTCCCAACGCACCTCTTGTCCTCTTGACCACTGTCAGGGAAATAAAATGATCCTGTCAACCAAAGACCTCTCCATACCAATAGGCAAGACAGAGAACACAACTGATTCATGAGAAGGCGTTACACATGAGAATGTGGACAAAGTCTGGGTAGAATTTAGCATGAGTTTATACAGGAAAGTAGAAGAGCAAATAATTTAAATGTCCTTTTCTGAGATTACCTCCTGTATGTCTATGAGGAACTTATAAATTAATCTTGGAGTTTTTTTATCGTGTGGTCATTTACAATTCTAAGCATCAGAATGCCCATAAACTTGCATTATAAAATCAGAAGTCTGAGCCCATATTAAAATAGGGCTTATTTTATTTTTAGGAACAGAGGAGAGGATGGGGAGAGCCAGCTGCATCCTCCTCTTTATTAAACCAATAGAGCTTGACCAATTTACCTTACAATTTGAACTCTTACATTACAACACAAAGGGAAAAAATCTTGACTCATGTGTCAAAACCTTAGATAATTCACCATTTGAGGCCTCTCTTGTCAGATGTGATTTCAGAGCTTTGTCGGTAACATAAAACATCTTGCCTTTTCAGCTGATGAAATGTGAATTGTCTCTTTTCCATCTCTGGATTTGACTGAAGTGGTCAGAGAAATGAAGTTTCTAACAGGCTACCTTGAACAGTGGGTCATCTGTCTTCAAGGTCAAACCTGTGGCTTCAGAGAGGTTTCCAAGCCCTGTCGGCTTGCTGCATTCTGGGCTTTGCAGGGGTGGCAGGATTGGGGCAGCTCCAGGCTCCTCAGCCAGGAGCAGTTTGGGAAGACATTTCTGCTCTCATCTCCTCCTTCCTCCACCAATCCTCCTCACCTGCCATCAGCAAGCTCTCCTAGCTGAAATGGTGACTCCCATCACCATTTCCACTTCCCACCCTTATGAAGAGGAAGCAGAGGTTCCAGTCTTTAAATGAAACACTCTTAAGAACAATCCTTAAGAAAGCAGCTGATTCTTAGAGAAAGTGCTAATAACACAGTCAATTTAACCCTAGCGTTTGTAGCCATTTTTTTTGAAACCCCCGTTTAGTAGGCAACAAAGCTTTGCAGCCCAGCTCTGAGGCCTCGAGAGAAAGCAGCTTCCAAATAGTGAAGGTTTAGGATGAGGCTTCAAAGCCATGCCCCCCGTGCTTTGTCCACCACATCCTCCCCGCCAACAGATGAAATATCCCTTTGGTCTGTTCTGTTGACGGCTGCATTCTAAAAATCTGATTTTTCCCAATCCGGACAGCATTATCCTTTTCAATTCAGCGCAGACCCCTGACGACTGGACTTGTGACAAGCAGATTACAAAGCTGGTTTATCCAGGCATTGTGTTTCTGCGGCTCCTTCTGAAGCCACAGCCTCCGCGGCAGCAGGGAGCACTAATTGCTCATTTGCGGCAGTGACCTTTTCAACTGGACAGCGCCTGGGATCTGGTTCCACGTTGACGTCTCTCTTCTTTAATTACAGTGTGCTGGCAGGGAAAGAAGCACCCAGTGGCACTGAGTACAGTAGTATCTAGTGTCTGGACCCAGCTCACTCTGCTTCTCAAAGCAAGACCCGAGGAGCAGAGGTATCTGTTCTATTCACTTTGTTTTTGCTCTTGGATTCTGACAGGAATTTAAACCACTGGGATCAGGAGTGCATTAGGACATAGTAATGGTAAGACATTTATCTGGGAGTCACTCATTTTCAAAAGAAAACTGGACAAATTTCCATTAGGCAGCAAGTGAAAAATATTCAACAAGATCTATTTTTATATTTAACCTCCAAATCTTATATTAGGGATTGAGGTCAATATCCTATTTGATAGCCTCCCAGCTAAGAATCCACGTTCATTTGCTCACTACCTGTTGTGTAGGCAAAACTAGTACAGTATTAATCTACTGCAGACAAATGGTACCTAAAAGTTTCCAGGACCATTAGCAGATTGTTGGCACTTTAAAAAGGACTTTGCAGGACCAGAATGAGCTTGCCATAGGTAAGGAGAGAAAAATCTGAGTGAAACATTCATTGATCTCAGAATCCTGTGACACTGCAGGTTGGAAAAAAGGGACAAAATGAGACAGCCACAGTGCAAGGAAAGGAAGGGGCAACAGAGTGAGCACTGTCACGTTTAGCTATTCTAGTTCATCCATCTGCTACCGAGAGCTGCCATTCAAACATATACTGTCTGAGAGTGTGGCTGAGAGGACAGGAGACACTATCCATGTTCACCATCCAATCAAACGCTCATGCAAAACCCACTGAACATTTATGGATGAAAAGCAAAAAATAGGGCCTGGCAAGGTGGCTCAAGCCTGTAATCCCAGCATTTTGGGAGGCTCAGGCGGGCAGATCACAAGGTCAAGAGATCAAGACCATCCTGGCCAACATGGTGAAACCCGGTCTCTATTAAAAATACAAAAAAAAATTAGCTGGGCATAATGGTGTGCACCTGTAGTCCCAGCTACCCGTGAGGCTGAGGCAGGAGAATTGCCTGAACCCAGGAGACGGAGTTTGCAGTGAGCTGAGATCACGCCACTGCACTCCAGCCTAGCGCCTGGTGACAGAGAGAGACTCTGTCTCAAAAAAAGAAAGAAAGAAAGAAAGAAAAGCAAAAATAGGCCACAGGGAGAAATAGGACAGAAGAGAATTCCAAGGGAGAAACAAAGTAATACTAGTAATGATAAAAGTTCAACAATGGGGCAATTACATCTAGGCTACAATACACCAATTTTATTTTTCTTTTTGTACTCCACCAACTTGATACTAAAACCTGAATAATCAAATAAATAGTTCCTATCCACCCTGTCTCATAGCCCATGCATCTTACCTACACTTTACACATTGAGAGAATCCCATTCTCTCAAAAGATATAGAAAATCTATGGCATGATGGGGTTCAAATATATGTATTTGAAATTTATTAAGAAATATATTAAGATGGCTGAAGGAGTTGTAATCAAGCCTCTCCCATCACTTCAAAGAGCTACCAAAAAAAAAAAAAAAAACGAAATGCAAAGAGTAATCATACTTTAAAAAGAGTAACTATATTTTGAGAACAAGAAGCAATAATTTCACATAAGATAATGAGTCTATCTAAACAGGGAGCCCTGACACTATTTGAAGGATGCCTGTGTGTCAGGAAGGAAGGAGACCTGGGTCTGGCTCTCTGGCTTCCCAACAACTGCTGCTGTGATTGTTTCTGGTTTTCTCTTTCTCCCTTGGGAATAACATTTGAGTTCCAACTACCACATTCATTGCAATATTAACTCTATGCTGGTGTAAGTGCTTAAGCAACAACCCTCAGAGAATTAAGTAAAAGGTATCATACTTTAAATCTCTCTTGGGCATTTCATGCTGATATCAACTAGCCAGAACTCAGTGACAGAATGAGGTTCTTAATAGACTTTTTGCAAAGAAAAGAAAAGCAATTTTCCCTGTGAAATTTTATGAATAAGCTAGTCAAATCCATCCTCAGAGACAAACTAGTGGCTACCATGATGCCTAGTAATATGACAACGTACTTTGAAGGGAAATAATGACATTTCCCTAATTTTTCAGACATGTCACTGAAATGTGTTCTTGAATTGCTCAGCTAAATATTAATTCCATTGTCTTCATTTAAAAGGGCATATTCTATGGCCCATTCCCAGTCTAAACCCCCCCGCCCCAACTTCAGAGGGAGATTTTCCTGAGTAAAGATGACAGGGTACAATTCCATGTAGGCTGAGTGACTGTCTGTCATTTTTATTACTTGGGGCTGAAAATGTTTTCTAGCAGTACAAACCTCAAGGGACCACATGGTGCCTAAATTATCCATCTGTAATGCTGTTTGGATCCTTGTCCGCCTGACTCCACAAGGGACCAGAGCTACTCACCTGCTAGAACCACATAGGCATCATTTCTGTGCTTTATATTACCTACCAAGGAATGCATTTTCCAGCTGTGAAAAGTATAAATACAAATGTGATATTCGAAAGCAGAAGAAACACTGGAATCCAGGCAGAACTAACTGATATTTACCAGGGCATAGCATGTATCTCCACAACCAAAACTAAACTGAGAAACAACTCACTGTGTGCTGGAATCAAAGATCTTTTCTATGTCAGTTTCAATTATTGGTTGAGGGGTGGCGAGTCATTTTAAAAGGCGAGTGGGAAGAAAAGGTGGAGAGGTGAATTTCAGCCATTTTTTGAAGATCCTGAGTCTTTTCAAAATAACAAAATATTTCACAGTTAAATATTTGTTACACCAAATACCCAGCAGATTCTTGAATCTTCCATACACAATCATGTTTCTGTTATTTTGGTGTCCCGTTCTACCTATGCTACTTTGTACAGTCAGAGGGATAAAAAAAAGACACAAATTTCAGTAACTAGAATTGTGACTTCTTTCTCTAGAGTTTCCTCAGTTAAGAAGTTGAAAATTAGAAAAATAGAAATTGTTTTGCCCCTAGTGAAATAAGTACAATGTTAACAGCCCATTTTGCTGCAGTCTTTTTTCAGGGGTGAATGGTTACCAAAAAGTCAACAGGGGGGAACTACAACATACTCTTTTTTCCTAACATTGATTCAGTTTTCCATCTTTACGTAGTAAAAGAAACATGACAGAGAAACAAATGCCCTTCTATTGTTTACATTTGAGGTTTACAGAGAGAGCAATCAGCAGATTTTCTGTAAGATCCATCTATCTGTCACTGTGTTTTATTGGATATGGCTGCAGCTGAATTGAAAACAGGAAAAAGGAAAGAAGTGAAAGTGACAAAGATGGTTATAAAAATAGCAAAAAAAGAATGAAATCTCTGGAGTCTAAGAGTGGACCAAATACAGCTGTGGGCAATATTCCCTCTGTTTTTATAAAGTGTGTGCATGTGCCTTGCCACATAAGGAATGAATTATGAAGACTAAGCATGTTTCATGTTTTTGGCATTGTATTCAGATGGAATTCTTGATGAAGTTTATCAGACATGTTTCATTCACATTATGCACAATCAAAACTCTGCTACATAGCAATTAGGTCAGCTGCACCATCCCCCTAACCACTTCACATATACACAAAATGCAGCATCAATCAGTTCTCCTTGTCCACAGACGAAAGCCAAACCTCAGTGTGCCATTTAATAACCCCTATAATCTGGTCCCACCTTTTTTCATAACCTAATTTCCCTCGCTTCTACCTGCCCCAAAGAGAATGATCCCTGCACAAGTGATTCCCATTCTCTTTCACCACCGTGTTACCTTACAACATCCCAATTTCACCATCCTTTGTTTTTCTAAATCTTGCCCTTCTTTGAAGATTTTCCTTACCATTTGAACAGTGTCATCCCCACTGAAACACCATTAATTCTTTTTTAGATTTAAGTATCATCATAGAAAACTTGGTGTGAAGACATAAAACAGTGTTAAACAGGAGCCAATAAAAGATTTGCAGCCAGTTACTTAGTGTCTTCAAAAAAGTGCAATTATTTTATCTTCCTTCCTGGTTTCTGCGGATGAGGAATTAGATTAGATGGTTGTGACGCAAAGTCTACCTGTGGTGGATCTGGAACAGCTGGGGGCTGGACTACCCAGGGCCTGGCCCGGCATGTCTTCATCTCTCCCTTAGTGTAGTCTCAGGGTCTCTCCATTTTCTCTATTTGAGCTAGTTTGAACTTTCTCAGAGTTGACTTCCTAGTTAGCAGCTTAAAGCTTAAAGGGTAAGCATTCCAACAAGCAAGTCAGAATGGAAATTGCCTTTTGCGACTTAGCTTCAGAATTTACAGAGCACATTTCCACCATAGTCCATTGGTTCAAACAGTCACCAAAGCCTGCTCAATGCCAAAGGGAAGCAACATAGATCCTAGCTTTTGTGAGGAAGAATGTCAAAGTCTTATTTACGGGAAAGGTTTGTGGGACAGGAAATGTTTCTGTGACCATCTTTTAAAAATGCAATCTGCCAAAGGAACATATTAATTTTTTTAAAGAGAAAAGAAGGTATTTTGGGATTCTGCCATTTCTCTACCAAATAACAATATTCCAGATACCTATTCAACTACTGTGGTTTTGCACAGTTTTTATAGGCATGCTTGTCCAAAGACATTTTAATTATTTTTCGTTTGCATGTTGTAAATTATTTTTTTCTCAAAACGCTAAAGTACACTCAGTAATGAAGAGGGGTGAGTTTATTTGTACACTTTATACATATTCACTGTTATATATCTTATATAAAAATTTTTTTTTTGTCCCGGAGATACTGGGATAGTGTAATACAACCCAAAAGTGATTAAAGCCCAATGTAGCCTTCTTTAAGCTCTAGCAAATACAAAAGCAAAGGTGATATGGTCAGTGAAAACATGGTTCTAGACACTACCATTTTTATCACTGTCTAGTTCATTGTCTGAAGATAAACGTGACCTAAAACATAATGTTCCCTAGTGGAATTACTTTACAGATTTTTTTTTCTTTTTTCTTTGTAATAGAGAAAGGGTCTCACTATGTTGCCAATGCTGATCTGAAACTCCTGTCTTCAAGTGATCCTCCTGCCTTGGCCTCCCAAAGTTCTGAGATTACAGACATGAGCCACAATACCCTGCCCTTGACAGAGTTTAAAAAGTGACACAGTCTTGAATCTGATGTTGTTGTTCTGAAGTACAATCCTTCATAACCTTGTCGAAGATATGACAATGTGGTCAGACCCAGGCTAGAGGCTGCCATCAAAAAACATGGTCCTAAAATCAAAGCATACTTTCCAAATAATTCATGTTAGAAACCTGGACTCCTCTAACACTATGAAGAGGATACACAGTCCACAGCTGGATTTCTAAGTAATTCTTCTTTCCTTTTTTTTCATTCCCTTTGTTTATACCCCATAGTTCTCTTCTCCAAACTCTGAAAAATCCTGCTGATTTGAAATGAATCCATTTTATCTGCCTACCACACCCTTTTTCCTCCAAATTGGGTACCATAACACTCCAGTAATGGTATACTGTTGTCCCACAGGCTAAGAATACCCAAGTAGACAGAGTCAGAATGTTCTTCAGTATGAACATCCAATGTTAATATTTTTTTCCCAATCATTATTTCAGGGTAAGTGTGAGTAAAAGTCAGTTTCTATGTCACCATGGCATTTCCATTATCAAGAAAGTCCATCGTTCAAATCTTTAACGAGTAATTGTCAAGAGTGGGAGCAGAACTTCTCATATTCTAATATGCAAATTAATATTATTTGGGAATCTGTTATATTCTGATCCCATGGGTACAGGCTGGGCCCCAGAGTCAGCATTCCTAACCAGCCCCCAGCTGATGTGGAGGCTGCTGGTCTGGGAACCCTACTTGGGGTAGTATCAATCTATTTTTAAAAGATTATTTTTAGTTATTTAAATTCTAAATTGCTTTTTTTGAACTTTTTCTAGCTTTCTGAAGATTTTGGAAGGTATGAGGTGTAAAAGAAAACACACAAAGGAAAATCCAGTGATCTCAGCCAGCAAAAGCAATAGGAGTGGAAGGGCGATGGGCCAGTGCTAGGCTGGTGAGTAGCAGGTGGGGCTGAGAAGGCAGTGGATGCAATGTCACACTCTCAGGTTCCAAACCCACCACTGCCCTCCCCACGCCTCTCTGTCCTCTTTCCTCCTCTGATTCCTGAACTTAGGCCTCAGAGCCCCTCTGTGTGCCATTATCTGTAAGTTCAGAGCAGAGTTGGGAGCAGGGAGCTGAGAACTAGAACCAGACAGAGGCTAACAGTTTGAATGAAGTATGTGCAAGTTTCTGAGGGAGGCAGGGTACGAGGACAGAGGACGGACTGTAGAGAAGGAAAGGAAAAGCACCCCCAGTGAAACCTGAAAGATGCCCAAAGACAAACTCCCCTGATTTCCTCATTGGCTCAGGGCTGGGCGCCAGGTACATTTCTTTCTTTTATAATTACCTATACCTGAGTGAACACAGACATGTATTTATATGTCAGGGAGCTGCTTAGGTGTGTTTATTTAGGTTTCATTTATAATCCCAGATTAGGTAATTTCCTTTTAAAAATTGTAGGTGGACTCCAATGAGGGAGAGCTTTTATCTGATTGTTATTAAGAGCATAGGCATAAAGAGAATTTTGGTTTTGAAAACTTACAAGGGCTATTGAGTTTTTTAGTTAAACAATGTGGCCCTTCTAGTGTGACTAAAGAGAAACCCACATATTCACAATCAACCTCTAAAGCTGTTGAGGTTTCTCAGGTCTTTGTTTGAGCCTGGAACACTCTGTGTTCCTAAGCCACTAGAGATATAAACAAAATAGAGCCGCTTATCACGTTTCTTCTATTCCACACCTCAGTATTGTCATCATTTCCACTTGCCCTTCAGTGGAGGGGATTAATGGATTTCAACAGGACCTTTTGTGGGCTCAGAGGAGCTGGCTCTCTGCTTTATTTGCCCTCTGTGTGTGGCTGTGAAGCGTTCTGACCAGATGACCCCGCACTGCCAGTAAGAGCTCAGCCCCTTGCCACAGGCACTCTGCAGCCAGAAACATGGCTTCCTCTGCCTTGTTTCTTGAGATCATTGGAACAAGAATATTTTCTAGGGAAACCCTGATTCAATAACTAGTGACTCAGAGCCCACAATAAAATCATGGTAACAGTCTATAAACATTAAAACATTAATCCTTTCCAAGTGAGGGCTGATGAGAATAAGCCTAATTGCAGTAATGACCTGAAGTGTAGACACTGCTCTGCATAACATCTCTCTCTCCCTGGTAGGAATGTTCCCATGGAACACTGGGACTGTGCCATGTACGCACCTCAGTCTCATAATACTAAATCTAAACATGGGCATTGCTGCTGGATGAGCAGAATGATTTTCATTCCTCAGATGACAAATCTTGAATTTTACTTTAAATGAAAACATTTTTCCACTAGTTATTTACTTTCCAAGTAAATAACTAGTGACTGAGATTCCACTGATCTGTCTCTTTATAGTGAATTTTGAATTATAGGCAGGCACAGCTTAATGATGTGTTTATCAATGACAAAGTGCATATACAACGGTAGTCCCGTAAGACTAGAATGCTGTATTTTTACTCTACCTTTTTAATGCTCAGATATGTTTAGATATGCAAATACTTAACCACTATGTTACAGTATCCAGTATAGTAACATGCTATACAGGTTTGTAGCCTAGGAACAATACCATATTGCTTAGGTGGATAGTGGGCTATACCATCTAGGTTTGTGTAAATACACTCTATTATGTTCACACAGTGATGATATCGCCTAATCACACATGGCTCAGGACATATCTATGGCATTAAGCAATGGATGACTGTAAAAGGAAATTATGCCTTTTTTTCTCCAAATAGTAATTCTCTCCAAGAACACTGTTCCTCCTACTTGTGTGTTCTGGTATGTGGGTTAGTATGCCTTGTATGATGTACAACAGGTCTTTACTAGTTAGGAGAGATATTTAAACAAAGGTAGAAAGAGAATTTTTAAAAAAAGAACACTAAAGACCACTTCTTTCTTAATTGAAGGACTACAGTTGTAAAAACTTTTTATCATTTCCCTTCTCTACCCTTGTAAATACATGTGTAATCAAACGCGGACTTTTTGGTACTGGAAACAGGGAACGCCTGATGTACAGCGTTGTCTTTCCTATAGAACATACTGTCAGACACACAGCTGAATTAAGGGTGGATCAGGCAGGCTGCTGCTTGGGAAACTGTTCTGTAAGAGGGGCTGAGGAATCGCGGAAATGTCACAGGACGGAGGAACTTGTATTTACTACGTTTCTTCTTAGGGAAAGGGGTGGGATACGAAGGTGGGGCTGAGACCCCAGAAGGTGGTATTTGCATCTGACTTCCAAGAAGAGTAGGCCAGAGGGCTGTGGGCACAGCCCTGATGAGTGGACTATCCACATCTGGTAGAGCCAAACAGCCTAAGACACGACAGGGGACACCGAGGGACCCAGAAGTTCCCATTCCACATTTCTCCCACACAGAGCTCAGACTCTCTTCGATATCAATGTATAAATATTGAAAGAATATGATTTTAAAAGAAAATTATTAACCTACCAGGATGCCCACAGTCCCCATCTGGGCCGGGTCACAAATCATTCTGACAGCAAAGCTGTGTTCCTCTGCCATTTATCCATGGAAATGGTTGAGTTCTTTAGGGAAATTCACTCTCATGGTCTTATTGTAGTGGGACATTAGGTGAATGTTCCACTCTTTAGAGGTAAAAATTGTAAAAATGTTTATCCACATATGGACTGGTTGTTAGCAAAGAAGAAAAAACTCCTAATTCAGTGGCTTCCTTTCCTATATCAACATCTCATTCATTCAGTTTCTCTCTCGTGGTGAGATTGGTCTCAATCACCCTGATGGTGTTTATCACCTATTTTATTACCGCCTATTCAAAAAAATTTACCATCAAACCATCTGTTCCAGATAAAGAAGAATAATTACTAAACAAGATTATTGTCTGAGAAACCATGACTTTTGAGAATTGCTTGTCTTGTTACAATTCTACAACTATATAAGGGCCCCACTCTGTCATTATTTTCACATGATAATTCCAGAATTGGACCAAACCCAAACACAGTGAAAAATCAGCTGTTTCTGACTCTGTTTTCTCATTTGTGATTTACAATTAATGATAACACATAGAATTATGTTAAAGGTTGAGTAAGATATCATGAAAGTTCTTATAAGCTATAAATTGTTGGTTATGGGTTGGCCCATTGACGGTAAGATTTGTATGTTTTTTCCCATAAATTAAGTAATATAACTAATTCTGGAAGAAGCTGCTTTGCAAAGTCCTGTTCATTGTAAGGATCTGATTTTGTTGCTGTAAACCCTAGGTTGCTTGTTTGGGGTTAGGACCATTATGAAAGGAAATAGGTATAGACTGTTGGAATCCAGAGTATGATGTATGACAGGGGCTAAGCCTAGAAGTTAGCCCTTGATATTATTTCTATCCCAGTGGAAGGTGGAGTGAGGATTTTTTACCGAAAACTAAAATTCAGCTGCAGCATTGGCTCATGTCATCTTTGCTGTCATTTTGCCCCAGAATAGCCTCAAGTCAGCCAGCTTTACCAAATTAAATCAGGTACGATGGGGTTACAAGCTAAAAAAGAAGAATGGGTTACATTTTTAGATTGTCTTTTTGGTTTTTAAGGAAACATACAAGGTTCCATGGTAAAATCATGTTATTAAAAGGATTGCTCTGATATGATCGAACATATTAAAATCACATACTTTATAATGTCATTATGTTTGGACTTTAATCTATCCTAATGAGCTCACAGGGTCTAACAGTTCAGCTTGTTGAGATTTGTGAATTAGAGCTAAGCTTTTACTGACCCTAATTTTTTAGGTTAATAGTAGTTTTTATGAGAGGTGATCACCTGATACATTGCGAGGATAAACGAATCCACTCATTTGGGACTCTGCCATCTGACACCAGTAACTCTTTACAAGAGTTAATTTTTACTCGCATTTTTCTCCAGAATGATATATTAGCCATAGCTTTAACCCTGTGTATATCTAATACGCATGTACATACAATTTTAATATAAACCACGAAAATATATTTTCTTTCTACCTTAGAACTAAGCACGTTTTTCTTTGCCATAGCCACCAAAATGCTCATTATCTCAGCAGATTTCTCTTGAGTAGGCTGAGTGTATGCATTAATTAACCTCACTTGGATTATTTTACTTAAAAAAAAAATACTAAAGCACAACATTTCATTCTAGTATCTCCAATGTTGAATGACTTGAGACTTTCATAAAACCTCTTCAGAGTGAATGAAGAGAGGTGAAGATGCTCATTAGCCTATAATTCCTGGCTGTGACTGTGTCCTAAATTCTTCAAGATGCCATAGGCATCTTGTATTGTACATCAAATACATGTTTGTATCATTATTTCTCTTGCAATAATCTCAACATTACACTCTATAGAATAGAAAATATATAAATATGTATTTTATAAAAGGGTTTTCTATCATGATCAACTTGTCAATATTTTATCAGGCTACAAAAACTTAATTTGAATTATTCAGCTTAAAAAGGAAGGAAATTCTTACATATGCTACAATATGGAAGAAGTTGTCATAAAGGTTAACAACTTTATGCTAAGAAAAATGACCAGTCACAAAAAGACAAATATTGCATGATTTGACTTATAAAAGGTACTTAGAGTAGTCTAAACCATAGAGACAGAAAGTAGAATTGTGATTGTCAGCATCTGGGAGGTGGGGTAAATAGGGAGTTATTATTTAATGGGTAGGGAATTTCAGATTTACAAAATGAAAAGAGTTATGAAGATTAATGATGGCTACACAACATTATGAACGCATTTAATACCGCTGAACTACAGAATTAAAAATAGTAAAGCTGGCAAATCTTATGTGTATTTTACCACAATCATCATAATTTTTAAAATAAAACTTAATTTGGTCTTGCTTTACTGAATACAATCCTCTTTCTAGTTATTTTTGCCTGTGGCACCGTGATCCAATAAGCCAAACATGAGTATCAAACAATAAATTGTTCAGAATTTATTTTAATAAATTGGTAAGAATTTATTAAGCACCTAACCATGCATGAGGTATTTAAGGAATATTAGGAAATATAAAGCAATTTCTTCATAAAAGCCTGAAGAATTCTTTATAAGTTCTTACCTATCAAAAAATAAACACTTATGAAGTTTAACAAATGGTGAACTCAAAGAAACAAGAAGATTCCAGATGCTTCCAGAGTTTCCTTAGGCTCTAAGTAATTAGGTTTATTTCCCTGGCCTTTCTCACAAAGCTGGGTACCAAGTCTACAGGAAGATGCAAGTTCTTGGGTAACAGATCCAGTGCAAGGTCAGCTTGCCTCAGCAGAGCACCAGGGTTCAGCAAAAGAATGAACATGTTCTACCGTTAAGGTAAGCTGACTTGGGGGTCAGACCAGGTGAGAAGATGGTGACAGGGCTGGTAAAATTTGATGAGAAGTGGGCACCTAAAAAATCATAAGGTACTACACTTTCACTGCAAACCTGACCTCAGGTTATATCTCATGTTGCTTCCTCTAAAATGTATCCTTAATCATCTTAACTACCATTGGCACGGCATTACTTTTCAACATGGTATCACTAAATCAGGAATGGTAGTCTAAGGAGAAGAGCTAACACCTCCAAGGTGACCAACCAGTGTCCTGCCCTTCGTGCCATGAGGTGAAGGGAGGCAGAGCATAGAATTCTGAGTGGAGCAGTGTGTTTACTTATTAAGGGTTTGGTGAAGCAGAATAAGGGAGTGATCAAGATTAGGCCACAATGACCTACTTTTAACACCAGCCACTAAGGCGCCTCAGTAGATTGTGAGCACTGCATAGTAGAATGCTTTAGAACAAAGAGTGCGTAATGTGAATCTTGCACACAGAGAGGCGTTTGAAGCTTAAAAGATACCCAAATATACAATGGCCTCTTGTTTAATTATAGTAATTATTCATCAGACTCCAGATGTTAGGAAAGAAAAAAATTTTATCTTTTTATGATTAGAAGCATGAATCCTTTCAAATGTGTGTGTCACTGAAATGGAATGTATCTAATCATCAACTTGCAGCTGAAAGAGTGCTGAGTAAATAACTGAAGCCAATCCAGATACTTATTAAAAGAATTTGTTTCCAAGGGGAAAGAGAAATACCTTCCATTTGAAAGAAATCAACCCTACAAAAAAAAAAAAGTCAAAAGTACGTGAGGCATTCTGGCAGCATCAGGATTTATTTTTAAATGTTCAGTCAAATTCTTGTCTCAAATCCACTGATGGCGATGCCCTTATTGTGAGGCTGCTGCATTTTTCCAAAGGTGATTGAGAGACCCAGAAATCAAGGTCTCACTAGTTACGCATCACTGAATCAGGGGAGAATGTAAGGCAGCCTCCCAGAAGGCCCCTGGAAATCCGTATCTGAAGTCTAGTCCCTTAGGCCTCACTAAACTCCATGAAATTAAAGAGAAGGCAACAAACTTCTCTTTCTGCTGTCCAATTTCAAACATATAATTGGACAATAATTACTGAGGTGGGGTAGCCAGCCTCTGGCCCCAGTGGTCCTCACCTCCTTATATTCATGTCCTTGTGTAGTCTTTTTCCACTCAGAATACTGATGACTATATGAGCAAGAGTATCATTTAGAAATGACAGTATGTGCCTTCCCAGGCCAAGTTATAAAAGGCATTGCCACTTCTATCTTGCTCTCTCGCTCTCTTGCTCTCTCTTTCTCTCTCCCTCTCTTTTCTCTCTCTCTCCTCTCTCTCTCAGATCAATCACTTTGGGAGAAGCCAACCACCATGCCAGCAGATACACAAGAAGCCCAACAAAAGTGACCACATGGTGAGAAACTAAGGCCCTCTCCCCATAATAACCAGCACTAATTTGCCATGTGAGTCCCCTTGGAATTGGATCCTCCAGCCTCATTCTAGCCCTCAGATGACTGCAACCACACACAGCTACCATCTTGACTGCAATCTCAAAAAAGACCCTGAGCCAGAATCACCCAGCTAAGCCCTTCCTATATTCCAACTCCACAGAATTATGTGAGATAATAAATGTTTATTATTTTGAGCCACTAAGATTTGGGTTAATGTGTTACATAGTCATAGATAAATATTTCTAACAGTAATCTTAAACTGCCTGCCTGAATGGATCCTTTTACCTTGAGACCTCTCCATAAATAAAGCCATGCATTTCATTTTAGTCTCAAATAATTACATAGCATGTGTGTGTGTGTGTGTGTGTGTGTGTGTGTGTGTGTGTGTGTGTTTGGGGAATCCATTCAGCTGTAAGTCTCTTTTCCCATGATGCAGAATTCAGCTCAGAGATACCAAAACATACCATACTTTTTCATTTCATGAACTCTCACATTTGAATATATGCTTCAAGAACTTTTTCTATCTGCATTTAAAAAAACACAAAATAGTAGTTTCACAAATTATTGAACTTTGTACATTTAAATCACCACCATATTCAAGGTAATATGTCACATGTAGGAGATACTTATAGATCTAAGAGCATGCATAGACCCTGCACTCAAAGAACCTACTCTAAGGAGAAATGCAAGTATACATGTATCTATAAAATAAAAATTCCACTAAAATTTACAATAAATGCATATAATGAAATCAGGGACAAGCTAGAAGTTATTATGTGAAATTTGGCTCAATAATAGGTAGGGCTTCAAATGGGTAAAAGAGGAACTGAGAAGTCATCTCAGAAGGAGGATACAGCATGAATCCAGGCAGCCTCAGAACCAATGGGGAAGAAAACCTCAGAATGTGCACTAGAAATGCACAAGGTTTTGAATATTGCAGCCAGGGATTTACATTTAGTTAAGTAGCTAGCAAGAGATATTGAAGCGTTGTGCAAACTGGGGTGATCATATCAAAACTGCGCTTCAGGAAAAATAATTGAATCTATAGAGAACATACTTGAAGAGGGAAAGACTGAAGGCAGTACAGTGAGAACGTGGTGGCCATGGCTAGACAGGAGGAACGGAAGTAAGAATTACAGAGCACGCAGTGAGAACAGAAAGGAGGAGTATATGTGAGAGGCAGAAATTATGGAATCTGCAGGTCCTGCCGCTAACAGGATGAAGCTAAAGTAGGAAAGAGTGGAAGAGGTTAGAGCACACAAAGAAGACACAGGTGTTTCAGGCCAAGAGATGAACAGAATTAACGGAATTAGGGATGGACAGAAAGCGTGCCTGTCCTGAGAATGGAGAACAAAGAGGTAGAAATTCAAATATAAATAAATACACATTAGAACTCTCCAGCCTTCTACTCTATCATCCTCAGACTGCAGGTGGGTGTCTTTTGCAAGTACAAGTACTCTGATTTGCATTGGAAACTGTCAGCTGGACTTGCAAATAACATATAAAACCATTCTGTATACTGATGCAAATATTCTTTGCATCAGCAGATAGAAATATTGAAAAGCTCCAAATCAGACATCATAACAAAAAAAGCCCTTTGCGTTCTTTGGCAAATAAGCTTTTTAAACAAAATCTGACCCTACCCTAATCTTGCAATATGTCTTTTAAAAAACTCTTTGTCTTGCCATACTTTCATAAAATGGCTGAAAAATATCATCACCTAACCCAGTTTTCTAAACATACCTTCCTAGCAGTTCAACTACGGAAAAATCAAAACCTATCTTGCTCACTGGCAATCAGCTAATTGTGAGAAGCAGCATGCTCCACCTGATTTAAATGCACAGTTGCCCTTGTGTGTTCTGAGCTTGTTCTATGTGCTTAACTTAAAAACATGTCCAGATCTCAAAGACAGAGCTCGTCTAATCTACTAACACCAAGGCTTTTATGCAAAGCTAGGGTATAAGCCCAGATCTTCAAATTAGGCTGCTGGATTTATTTTTTTTTTCTATGCATATACAGGAAGCAAATGTTTACTAAGTACAAGTTTATTCGCAAATTAGAACTGCTCCTGGCTAGGGTGGCATAATCAGCAGAGGAATATAAAAATAATAATAACAGCGACAATTTACCAGGGCCTTAGTAGCACCATTTTAAGCACGTTAGATATGTTAACTCACTTAATTCTCATAATAATACTACAAGGAATTTTCTTTGAAGAGACAAGTTCTCATTCTGTTGCTCAGACTGGAGTGCAATGGTATAATTATAGCTCACTGTTGCCTTGAACTCCTGAGCCCAAGTGATCCTCCTGCCTCAGCCTCCCAAGTAGCTGGGACAACAGGCATGTTCCACCAAGCCAGCTAATTCTCACAATAATATTACAAGGGGTTTAGTCAACATCTCAGGAGTTCAAAGACTGAACTCAGGCAGCCTCAGAGCCTAGGCTCCTAACCATTGGGCCTAAAAAGAGGAATTTCCCATGAGTATTTTTGGTCACCCACTGTATTAGATTTTTATTGCTGCTATGACAAACTACTACAAATTTTGCAGCTTAAAACGATACAAGATTGCATTTATCTAACTCTTCTTCCACAGGCACATCTCCCTCCGACTCTGACCTCTTCTGCCTTGTTCTATTTTTAAGAACCCTTGTGATTAAATTAGGTCCACTGGGGAAAATCCAGGGCTAGCAGCCTTAATTCTCTGTAACCCAATATATTCACATTTTCTAGTAATTAGAATGCAGGAATCTTTGGGGGCCATTAATCTCTCCATCACACCCACTGATACTCTAGGTAAAAAGAATCTAGAAGTGCAAGCAGATTTAAAGTACTAGAAATAGGAATAATAAATAAGAAAAGAAAGGTGAGTAGGGAGCCAAGAAAAAAATGTTTACAGGACTGCTTTCTATGTAGGTGTATTAGTTTGTTTTCATGCTGCTCATAAAGACATACCCGAAACTGGGAAGAAAAAGAGGTTTACTTGGACTAAACACTTCCACATGGCTGGGGGGGGGGGCTCAGAATCATGGTGGGAGGTGAAAGGCACTTCTTACACGGCAGTAACAAGAGAAAAATGAGGAAGAAGCAAAAGCGGAAACCCCTTACAAACCCATCAGATCTCATGAGACTTATTCACTATCACGAGAATATAGGGGAAAGACCAGCCCCCATGATTCAATGACCTCCCCCTGGGTCCCTCCCACAACAGTAGGTGAGTAGAGGGTGAGAATCTGAGATCTACTTCCTGATCCTTGACATTTGCCCATTGTCCCTACGTTGTTCTTTCACTGAAAGTCAATATAACAAAATTCTGTCTTTTCTTATCACCTTCCAAGCAGCTGTACTAGGAAAGAACAAAATTTGTCTTCGTCTTATGACCTTACCAGTCCTTACAATAGTTATATTGCTAACTTGAATGCAGTTTACTTATAGGCTTACGGTTCATGTTCTCTACGCCCGCCCCAGCCAGGGAGGCACTCACAGGCTCTCATTACCTGGTGATGAACCACTAGCAAAGAAGTGCGCACAGGGCATGGTGGCAGCATGTGGGTACACACCACACTTAGCCAGGAAGACGGTTATGGCATCTGGGGATAGACAGTCAAGGTCATCCAAACCAAGAGGGAAAGAAAGGGTAGACCAAGAACAGAAAGCAGTGGCTCCAAGACCAAGAGGTGGAAATGAGCGTGGGCTGACTTCTCTAAACACTCTTGTCCAATAGTCTGGAGCAGGGAGAACAAGGTGGGGAGAGACAAAAAGTCAGGCAGGAGAGGCCAGCAGTGTCAGATCCCACAAGGTTTCAGGGCCCATGTAAGAAGCCTAGGATTTAACATGTAAGTAACAGGGAAGCACTGGGGAGTGCTAAGCAGGAGCCAGAATCCATCTACTGCTGACCAGCTGTGAACCTGCATGTCACCTTTCTCTACCCTCAAATGGAGGTAGCAGCACTGACTTCATAGGGTAGTGGGGGTGATTAAATAAGAGCTAACCACCTAGCACAGTGCCAAACACATGGGCAGTTCTCGGAAAGTGTTCAGATAGAACAGATATATTTAACTGAAATGTTAGCTGGAAACTCCACTCTGGAGAGCTAAGGTGCAATTACCTTAATGCTCCCAAATCTATTGTCTGGAGTCCAGAGTCCTCTCTGAGGCTTCTGCAAACTGCCAGGACAGATTGGTCTCGAGGCCTCTCCTGACTGCAGGGCGTCTGCTTCCCAGACCTGCTGTGTGTTCTGCACTGTGTCATCCAGCTGAGATCCTTAGGTTCCCTCTCACGAAACCTTAGTGAGCTTCTCAAAGTGGGAGGGTACGTGGCACATGGACAAGTGATAGATCTGGACAGCCGGAAAGACTCCAAGGCGAATGAGGACGTGAGTGTTTTTTTAGTGCCCTCAGGCCACTACCAGCCAAGCTTTCCATTGACACTGCTCTCATTAGTCCTGGCCTCTCCTGCTCTGTCTGAGACCTCCTCTCCCTCTTTTCCACATCTTCAGTTATTAACTCCCCGCCCATAAGAAGTGAAAATAATTAATTATTCCTCTTGTGTTATGCAGTTCATCTGGTTTCCTCTAACTCTGATTACAGGTTTATCGATGTGTTTCCTAAATGCTGTGAAGAAAAATTCTAGTGCCCACTGTGAAGGTGGTTAAAAGTCTTGAGCATCCAGGCACGGAAGTATAGGGTAGGTTCGGCTGAACTTGAGAAATGAGACTGACTTTGCTGGCCAAGAAGTGACACAGAACACTGATATTGAAGGATTTAACATTCCTCTCCTAAAAACTCTGCCTAGGAAAGGATCCAGAAGCCACCTGAGAGAAAGGAGGCTGAAATGTGTCCCCTCTCTGTGTAAACAGAAAGACATAAAGAGGAACTCTGCCTGGAATTAGCCCAAAACTTCAACAGAGGATGCAGTCTCCATCCAAGACAGCTCTCCCTTCTGGCACCACCTGCCAGTTCACTTTGCTTTCCCCAAATCACCCTCAGTTTCAACAATTCACTAGAAGGACACAGAGATTATTGAAAACTGTTATGCTTATGGTTACACTTAATGACAGGGAAAGGATACATGTCAAAATCAGCCCAGGAAAAGAGACACAGAGGGCAGAGACTGGGAGGGTGGCAAACACAAAGCTTCTGTTGTCCCCTCTTTGTGGAATTAGGACATCAATGTGTAGCAATAAGCATAAAGTATTAACAACAACAACAAAAAGACCAAGAAGAGTTCACCAAAGCTATGATATCCACACCAGCCGATACCACATGACTCAAAGCCTCCACCCTCAGTCACACGGCTGGTCTTTCTGGAATGGCCAGCTCTGCCCAATGTCGACTGGGTGAGGCTGGCCCCACCTGAGCTCTGGTATGGTCAGCTCCTACCCTAAACAAAGACACTTCTGTCGGGCATGCCAGAAATTGCCTCCTAGAAACTGAGGGCAAAAGCAAAACCTCTTTTTAGATGAGGCCAAATTCTTACTATACAGCCTTCATGAGAGGAATAGAAGCCAAAAATGTTGAAGAATGAATGAGCTCCCTCCCACCCTCTGTCCTCACTCCTGGAAGGACATGGGTAGGCAGGCTGTTGAGATCTACTCAGGACAAGGCTTAAGGTTTCAGAGAGGACAGGTCCTGACACAGGGCTGGGCAGCTCTCAGGCCAACCACCCTAGCAGTGGGTGTGTCAGAGAAGCAGCTTCCCAGGAACTCGAGATTTGTTCTCTAGAGGCTGAGAGTGTGGGAGAGTCGTTTCACAAAGGAACAGGTGGACAAGGGCAAAAACAGGGATTGATAGATAATTTGGGAACAGTTATAGCATAAAACATGCCAACTAGTAAAGATATAAACATATATGGAAGTTCTCTCTTGTCCACAGGTTCCAAGACCCCCGGAGGATGCCTGCAACCGCAGATAGCACCAAACCCTCCATACACAGAGCCTATGTTTTTTCCTACTCATACATGCTTATGATACAGTTTAATTGACAAATTAGGCACAGTAAGAAATGAGCAATGACTAATAATAAATAAAACAATTACAATAATGTACAGTAATAAAATTATGTGCGTATGGTCTCTCTCTCTCTCTCTCTCTCTCTCTCTCTCTCTCTTAAAATATCTTATTATACTCTACTCACCTCTTTTCAAACCACACTTGATCATGAATAACTGAAGCCTTGGAAAGTGAAACCACAGATAAGGAGGACTACTGAATATCATAAAGGATACATAATTAGGGAGGGTACGTGTGGCCTTGCATCTTCGACAGGGTGACATTTTTGAGAGTAAATAGAGACTCTGTTTATAATTACACCAGGACAACAAGTATAAAGAAGATTACCCAGACAACTTGGCAAACCTGTTCAGAGTTTTACATGATGACTAGGGATTACGGTAATCAGAGGATGGAGGCAAATATTCCACATTTAGCACAATTCATTCTGGTTCCTGAGCGCTCCTGTATCCTGGGCCATATTTGGCCTGATGTCCATGAGAGCTGCTGTGAGCCTGGTTTGGAGGGCCCTGGTCCCAGGCAGCACCTGTCTAATGGGTAGATGTCAGTGAAGTCTGGGGTCTCAGTATGGGCTATCCAGGATGTTCAGAGCAGAGGGAAATACCTTGGTCCAGAGAGGTGAACGCTTGCCCGTGTGCCCTAAAGCCTGTGGACCTGTGCTGAGGGCTGGTTCTCAGCTGTCTTTCTGCACATAGTCTTTAAGAACTCAGAATTTAAGGTTTTCTTAAGGCCAACTGTACTCTGCAAGTGTTCGACAGGCCTAAGGCACCTCTGCAGTGGTGGCACAAATTGAATTGAAGAGAGAGATAGACAGAAATAGACTAGAGAGATAAACACAGATAGACAGAAAATGCCTATGATACTGAATACATAGCCCTGGTGTAGAAATTATGGGATTAAAGCAAGGAAAAAAAATATTTTTTTTCCTTGCTTTTTTTCCACTCCTATAGAATCTTATAATAGATAGAGGAAAACTGGGTGGATTTGGGAAATGAGAAAGTTGTGGAAAGAATCTTGGAGAGGAGTTAGGAAACTTGAATTTTAGTCTTAGTTAATTGGCCATGTGACCTAGAAAACAAGAGTAACAGCAAAAATTATTGAATACCTACCATTAACCCTACTTAACCCTCCAAACAACTATAAGAAGTAGACATTCTTTTTATCCCCATTACCCAAAAGAAAGAAGACACAGAGAGGTTAAGTAATCTTTCCACGTTCACACAGCAATCTTGTGCCAGAAGAAAAACTTGATAGTCTGGCTTTTGAGTTTATTCACTTAACTTTAGCATGTTTGTCTGTAAAAGCAAGCAATTAGATTACATGAAGTCTAGACCCCTTTCCTCTGTTATAGTCTCTTAATCGGGATTTATATTTAAGTAAAAGTTAGATATACAATAGAAGCTAATTTTCATGGTCATATTTACATGTAATATCCAACACAAAAACTAAATTTTCCTTGCAACACACATATTGCTCAACATTCATTTTACAAGAAGCTAAAGAAGGCAAAGAAGGTTAGCTATTGAAACAAAAATGTGTTTTGTAGTAGTCTCCAGTGGTAGCTGCTCTGGAGTCAGGAGTACAAAGCTATCAACACTCTAGCGCCATTGGAGTCTGAAAACACACAGACACATACTCGTTCCATTAATTATTTTAAAATCAGGTTAACATAAGCCTCTCGTTCAGCCAAGAAACTATTTTTTCAAACCAAAAGTGCACTGATAGTAATATCTTGGTGTCAATTCTGTCTTCTTTTTTCCAGTGAAAAAGGGAGAAAGTGATAGAGACCTCAACATCTCTGCAGAATAGGCCAAGTTGCTCTTTTGCAAGCTTATTTCCTAGCAGACCCCTCTTCTCTCAGCAAAGCCCTTGTGCTTCGCTCACGTGTGCCAGTCTTGTCATTCTTAGGTACTCTTAACAGGAGAAAAATATTTGTTCTGGGTTCATGGCTGAGGATGCTATAACAAGGAAAAAGTGACAAGACAAAAGCATACACATTTATTTAATAAGCTTTACGTGACACAGAACCCTTCTTAAGCAAATGAAGACCCAAAGAAATGGTTAAACCTGTACATTTTTATGCAAGGTTTGGTAAAGAATGAACAGATATATGGAAAATACAATAGGGCAGTAAGAGTATGATCCAATGGTAATAAACTAGGGGAATCTTGGCAAGGCCATTTGTTCAGATTCTTCTCTAAGATCCTCTATCTTCAGATATAAGAATGTTCCTTTTCTTCATGTAAAGAAAGAACACCTCTCAAATGAGAATCATGACCTGCATTAGAGGAGGCTCAGAAAATCCTTTCTAGGTTTCATGACCAGCTTCAGGGGAGAAGGGCCGGGGAAGTTGAGGGTGATCTTCCTGTTTCTGCTGTTTTCTTCAATATTCCAAATGCCGTATTTTGGAGTAGTGTGTCCTGAGCCTCTTCAGCTCTCTCCTTACTACTCTTTCTGATACTGCACTTTGCTCTCCCAGGTGAAAATTACAGAGAGTGCTTGAAGCATTGCCTGTTCAGGTGGCATTCTGGCTAGGACCAAAAACCTAAACTAAGCTCTGGGCTGAATTTCATCTAGACAGCCATTGATAGAAAGATGCACAAAGCATTATGGGAAAACAGAGCAGGGGTACCAATGCCCCTCCAAGAAGTGAGGAAATAGAAAAAGAAACCAGGATGAGGTAATCCCTAGCTGAGCATTAATGGATGAGTAGGAGCCAGGCTGGCAGGATTGTTGGATAGAAGTGTTCCAGCAGAAAGGAGAGCATCCACCCAGACCTGGTGGTTACCAATATCCCAATGTGTATACTTATTTGTGAAGCTTTGTGATGGTCTTGTCAAAAGATGCAGCTGATGATACAGAATGGAGCCCAAACACAGGGCTTGTTTGCCTTTATCCTGTGAAAAATAGGGAGTTACGGATGAATTTTACAGGGAATTGACAATGCCTGACTTGTGTTTAGAGATGACATCTGGCTGATATGATGGATTTGAGGATTACCAGATTAGAAGCTAGTTAAGAGACAGTAAATAAGAAGTCACATAAGGAGAATTTAAGACATGGAAAATGGAAATGGCCCCAAAAAAGTGTTATGCCCCTAGATTTTCATCGTAGGTGACTAGATGATTGGATGCTATGTAAACCTCTAGCCCCCTAAAATATCCCTGGAGCCCCCATTCATGATTTATCAAGTCACCAGAGACTCACACGCGCTTTAAAAGGTCTGACCCTATGGTATTTGTATCTGTATCTATACATGTTTTGTACGTCTTTATTTTTTATTATTCTACAATGCAATGTAAATCATATGTATATATATGTATACACACACACACACACACACACACACTCACTCTATATTTTGTTGTGGCAAAAGATTTTGGGGTTTTGATTTTTCACAGGTTGCTTTTTAAAATTTTTAACCCTCAAACAAGAGACAAGACATCACAGGTGGCGTTTTCTTTCCCTATTCACTGATTGGGTAGTTGGCACTTCTTTTCCATTGTGATTTGTTGCCTATTTTTCTAGCATCTCTTCTTAAACACTTCTTTCAAGAAAGACTGTAGCTTTTTTTTCCTTTATACAGAAATAGGCTCTTGCTCTGTGGCCAAAGCTGTAGGTCAGTGGCATGATCTTGGCTCACTGCAGCAGCAGCCTCCTGGGCTCAAGTGATTCTCCCACTTCAATCTCCTGAGTAGCTGGGACTACAGGCATATGCCACCACACCTGGATAATTTTTTTTTTTAATAGACACAGGGGTCTCCGTATGTTGCCCAGGCTGATCTTGAACTCCTGGCCTCAAACCAGATGCCTGCTTTGCATCTGGACCCACATTTGTAGCTTTATTGGACAGTTTGTGTGGTTGGTGGGCATGGTATATTTCAGTTTCAGCTGCCTACTCTACCAGGGTCTGAATTCCTTTACTCCTGTCTACATATGTGGGTGTCAAATTCACCTTTAATGTCCATTTGTTTCTGAAATCTGTGGACTGCTACAATGTTAGCTCCCAGTTTCTCTCCTGGCCTTGAGTATCTTATTTTTGACATCTCTTGATATGCTAGTTCCCTATTTAAAACAATACAAATCCAAACCAAATCTTCTTGGATATATTTTATCCAGCATGTTCTTGTGAGGGAGGGGCATGTGTCAGCACAATCTACCATATATAAAGTGAGAAAAGAGCAAAGGACTGGCCCCTGGAGAATATTAACATTTAAGAGGTGGTAGAAGAAAAGTAGCCCTTCTGAATCTATGTTTAGGTCTTTCAGTTAATGAGGAATGAAGGTATCAATTACTTACTTGTGTAGCATAATGTTTATATATGAACAAAGGAACTATGTCAGAAAATTTAATATGCGGGTACCAAAGTTCTAATTTTTACTAGAAAGCATCAATCTAGAGTAGGAATATAAAATAGCAAAAATTCCTTCAGGGACTTTTAGCCTCTTACTACCCAGACAATGTCTGTTATTTTCATTCCCCCTCCACTTTCTCTAGCATAACCTGCTGTGAGAAAACAATGTAAAATTCGCCAAAATAAATGTAGTTTCAGTAAAAATGACTACCAACTTAAAAGGTCATCTTGTTTTATGGAGAATGAATTTTAATGAATTAAAAAAGATGAATTAAGAGAATGAAACTCGGAGAATGGAATTTTAGGTATTATTTGAGGAGACAGTTTTAGGGCAGGAAATTAGAAATCCCATCTAATACGACACTGTAAAAAAATGTAGTACTCTACTGCAGCTCTCTTTTACAGAAAAAAAGATGCAGCACTAGTCATTTAAGATAAAAGTTGTACACATTTTAAATATATTTTAACTATTCATTTTCCATTGTTAAGATTTAAAAAAATCATTTCCTAATTGTGTTATGATTTTGCTCACTATAAACTGTCTCTCATTAATAACAGTTTAATGTAGTTTTAGCTCTGTCCAGGATACTAAGTAACATTTTTACTTTCTTTTGCTCCAACTGTACATCTTTTAGGCTTCAAAGAATAGAATTTTTGTCTAGCAATTTAAAGATTAAATTCCTGTTTGCCCTCTATCCATGCTGTTTAGAATTTAGAGACTTTTTTCCTCTATGCATGTCTCTGTATAAATTGAAAACTTTTATATTATCTTGCTGTTTACATGGAAAACTACTCCTCATATTTGGTTATTTTAACCACATTTGATAGTGTAGAAGGAAAGGAAAATATTTTCTATTTTGTTCCTATAACTCCTGTGTTATGTTGACCACTACAAGAAATGATGTTTAGAGTTTGACTTTTCTTTTTCCTCTTGAGTGATAACACCAATATATTTAAAAGTATAGTCTGTATTATTGTCCTTGAAATATGCTTTGTCCCTGTGCATAAGGAAGTTCACCTACCTCATTTTGCCCATTCACAGCCTCACAAAATCTGTCTATATTTTATCCCCACTAGCTTAACATCCCTTTACTCACTAAAACATTAAAACCTTGGGGATTTCAAATATATTTCAAATATACTGTATTCTACAACAGCTCTAAAAAACAAGACAAACTCCTATACAAAACTTTGGAATGCGGTTTATATCTGTCCATTGAGAAATACCTTTTGTTCTTTGTTGTTAAGCCAGTTCTGACAAAAATTTTGCTATACTCTGCTTACTAATACAGTTAGAGTCAGGGAAAAAAAGACTCCTTTATAACACTTTTAAACTTCCTTTATTGTCAACAAAATATACAAACTAATTTTCAAGGGGATATTTTTTGTTCTAAGATATATTCACACTAGCAAGATTTTATTTATTTCAAAGATAAACATCAGCAGATAAGCCATTTTTATTTTCCAGTTTCAGTTTTATAATGTCACTGAAGTCATTATCAAATCTTTAAATGATCACATCTGTGATCAAAGGCTGATATTATAAATACTGTATACAGTAATAGCTGTGCTGTCTTAGAAGAGATACAGAACAAAGCTTATTTGTGCCTACAGATATGATGACATCTCTTGATAAGCTTTTAAGAAATATTTGTCATGCCATATGATTTTAAAAGATGGGAAAACAGGTATATTAAATGAATAGCAATTTAAAAGAAGATACTTTCTTAGATTTCAGCATTATACATTTTAATTTTTAATCATAAAAGAATTTTAAACTAACATTAAAATACACTACCTATATAAATGAAATATCACATTAAAATGTGTTCGAGTCTAAGTGGGGAGAAAAATCTGATATTTAGTATTTAAATCCTTGAAAAAAATACATGCTTTATTGCAGAACTAGCACTTTAACAAAATACAGACAATAACACACTATCAAAATGTATGCAAATGACAGCTAAGTAATTTGTATGTTTAAGTTAAATCCATGTATTTCTTAATTTACTCTCCCTATGAACTACCACCAACATCGATATTAAAGAATTCTTTAATTTTATCATATAACACCAACACCAAAGCACCCCCTGTACCACGAAGGATATTGGAGAAGGCACCACGAAAAAAGGAATTGATTCCCTCATGTTGGTATATCTTCACAAAGCAGTCTAAGGTTCCTTTATATTGCCGTTCAGCCTCACCACTCTATATAAAGAAAGACAAAGGGTTCTTCATTATATTAATATCTTTTATCTTAAGATATTCTTCTATTAGCACTAAGGATAGATAAGATAAACACTGTGTTGAGTAGCATTGTGTTAACAGGCATATATGACTATTGTCCCTAGTGGTTAGAGACCATTCATACTTTTCAGGCACACTTGAAAACTGACCATACATTAGGTGTAACAAATGTCAAAGGATGTCATCACGTAGACCATGATTTATCCTGTCACCACACTGCAATTAACTGAGAAATCAATAGCAAAATAGAAAAATATCATATAGGCTGGGCACAGTGGCTCATGCCTGTAGTCTCAGCACTTTGGGAGGCCGAGGCAGGAAGATCACTTGAGCCCAAGAGTTTGAGATCAACCTGGGCAACATGGCAAAACGCCATCTCTACAAAAACAAAAAATTAGCACATGCCTGTGGTCCCAGCTACCTGGGAGGCTGAGGTGGGAGGATCACCTGAGCCTGGGAGGTCAAGGTTGCAGTGAGCCATGATCTTTGTGCTCTAGACTGTGCAACAGAGTAAGACTCTGTCTCAAAAAAAACAAAACAAAAAAATCGTATGTTTGGATGTTAAAAAAAACGCTTCTTCTTAGAAAATATTGACAACCAAATGATAACTACAAAACTCCTTAGCTAAATTTGTAAGATGCAGGTTGAGTGGTAATTTATAAGGAAATTAATGACCTTGAAATATTAGAAAATGCTAAAAATTAATGAGCAACCTAAATATTTTTAGACAAAGTATAAACCCAAAGAAAGTAAAAACAAGAAAATAACTGGCAGAAATAAACGAACTAGAAAACACACAGCACAGCAACAGCACAAAAAGAGTCAGAAGTTAGGTCTTTGAAATACTTGGCTGACAAAGTTTGGAAATACTGTTTGAGGAAAAAAGAGAAAAAGCCCTAAGATGATCAGAAATGGCAAAGGTGACAAAAAATGCAGATGATCCAGAAATTTAAGAGCAAGATGATATTACAAAAACTTCATTATAAGTATTTTTAAAAGTCATAAGAAATGGATAAATTCCTAGAAAAGCATAATTTAGCAACAGAGTAGAAAAGAACTGGAATAGTACTATAGTTAAAAATTCAATCAGTTGTTGAAAATCTTCTCATAAAGAAAACCACATGTCCAAATGGCTTAAAATGTGAGTTCAAAACATTCAATGAACATTTAATTCCAATCTTACAGAGATTATTCTAGAGACGAAAAAGTGGGACGACTCCTCAACATATTTTATGAGGCTTGCACAGCCTTGCTACTGAAGTCCTACTAGAGCCATAGAAGAAGGAAAAATACAAGCCAATGTCTTTGAAACATGGATACAAAAATCCTGAACAAAACCCTGCAAGCAAATCTAGCAAGGGCTACAGAATACAACACTCAGAAACTGGGTTTATCCCAGGCATACAAGATTTAGCTCTAGAAAACAGATTAATTTAACACAATATGTAAACATATTAAAAGAAAAAAAGATTTAATCATCTCAGCAGATATAGAAAGAACATGACCACCATTCGTAATTAAAAATTGTTAAAATCCAGGAACAGAAAGGAACTGTCATTACATGATAAAGGATAACGACAAAAAATAAACCCACAGTTAACATTAAATTATGTAACACTGAAGGCATTTTCTGTACGATTAGGAATAAGACAAGGTTGCCAGTTACTACTTTGTAAATATAACACTGCATTAGGGGTCACAGTGAGTACAGAAAGGCAAGAAAGAGAAATAAAAGGTGTAATTGATAAGGAAGGAAAAGAATCCTGATATTAGTTGCAGATTATATGCCTGTTTGTGTAAATAAAAACCTGGAAGGTATGTAAATGCACATTTGTGTTTGTAATAGGCTAACAAAGTTGTGGGATATAAAATAAAAATACAAACATTAAGTAGTACTTTATGGGCTTGAATTGTGAAAATCATATGTTGAAGTCCTAACCCCCAGCACCTCAGAATGTATTTGGAGATAGGGGCTTTAAAGGGAATTAGGATTAAATGAGATCACAAGAGTGAACCCTAAGCCAATATGACGGTCCTTATCAAAAGAGGAAGAAAGAAAGAACTCTGAAAACACAGGGAGAAGATAGCCATTTACACGACAAGGAGAGAGATCTTCAGAGGAAACCAAGTCTGCTGACATCTTGATCTCAAACTTGTAGCCTTCAGAATTGTGAGAAAATAAATTTGTTGTTTAAGGCAACCACTTTTGTGAGTTATAGCAACCCTAGCAAACTAATACACACACACACACACACACACACACACACACATACACGACCCACATTCCCATTTTTTTTTCCCTGTAATATTGTGGGATTAGGTTGCAGACATCATTCTCTTTATCCTAAAACACATCAGTGTGTATTTTCTAAATATTAGGATATTTTCTTACATATCCAAAGTACAGTTATCAAATTCAGGAAATTTAATACCATTGACCCAATCTATAGTCTATATGCAAATTTTCCATTTAAAAAAGTTTCTCAATGTGCCAAAACACAAGAGAAGAAACAAAGACATAAATGGAATAATTCTAAGTATTATCCCTAAGTGAAGTAACAGGTTAGTTTTATCCTGCCAGATTGCCTACTGGTCCTTCCAGGACCATTCTGTAGTCAATAAAAATGAGGATCATGATAGTAACTACACCTCATTGTTTTGAGAATTTAATGAAAAAGTCACTTGCCCTCATAAAACTTATGACCTGGCTATATAGAACTACTTCTCCAGCCATATCTCTGTGTACGATTTTCCCCCTGTGCTTAGAATGTTCTCTCACTGACTGAAGTAAGCCTACTCACTGAGATTTAGCTCTTTAAGAGGCTACATCTGATCATTTTAAGCATTTGGGCAACCCTCCTTACATATTCCTGGAACCTACATACATTTCTGTTTAAACCATTAGCTGTTGTCTTCAGTATTAGACTATGAATTTGGGTGTAGATTTTGTGTTTTTCTGTCACCAGAGCTTAGCATAGATTAAGCAGGCAAACAATTGCTGAATGAATGAATGTAATAAGTACAGGTGGTATCCGTTACCTGAAATGCTTGGAACTAGAAGTGTTTCGAATTTTTTCAGATTTTGAAATATCTGCTTTATATACTTAACCAGCTGAGCATCTGAAATCCAAAAAGCTCCAATGGGCATTTCCCTTGAGCATCATGTTGGTGCTCAAAACATTTTGAATTTTGGGGTGTTCTGGATTTAGGATTTTCAGATTTGGGATGGTCAACTGGTAATAACAATAGAGAACAAATGTATCAAAAATTTGGTTTAGGGATTTCTACTTAGAACATAAATCATTACAAACAAGTTTTTGTCCTTGGAGTTCAAAATTATTTACTTTCATAAAAATATACTACAATAAATAATGAAATATTTCAATGGCCTGTGACTCGGCTTATTCTATTTAATCTAACATTTCAGTTAAGACAGACATACTCATCCAATTTCTGCCATAACCCTGTACCTTCCAAACCATATATGCTACAGGAATAGCAGGCATTTCTGTTTTGATGGCAGGTGAGGAAGAAGCTTTTCTGGCTGATGGTTATTTGGATAGGAAAGAATATAAGACAAAATACATCAGGTATTTATTTTAGCTAAGTAAAACAAATGACCTATGCCTTTCAGCCAAAATTTCTCTTAAATTTGATTATACCTACATGTCAGAGATATTAAAAACTCAACTAAGCTTAGAAATGATAACATAAAATACCTGCATCATCATACGTCTTCTAACTGTGTCAAAGGGATAAGAAAGTATTCCAGAACATGTAGTCACAACTTGAGCAATGAAAAAGGAGACAAGAAATGGAGTTTTCTTTGGCTTTGGTAATAAACCCTAGAAAAGAAAAATGTATCAAGTAACTATCCAAATTTCTAAAATATCCTAAATTCTTAAGTTAAAGGATAATAAATATATGAAAGAGGGCCCAATTAGACTTAAAATGCAATAAAATAGTTGGATTTAATAGTAGCAGATCAATAAAAAGTGGAATGCCACACATGACTATATTTCAAAAGTATATTTGAAGAACATAAAGCATATTTGCCATTATAAGAATTTGTTATTAATGGCACATAAAACTAGGGAAGATAGCATTCATCCACAAAAAGAAGTTCCAACATGGCTCTTCCTTGTGGGGTTGAAAAAAAGTGAAAGAATGCTTGCTTTTATCATCAACACATACTTGATGAGCAGCTTTAAAACTTTAAGCTAATGGAAAAATGTTCCTAAATTCTGCAACTCCTGCAGGTGATTACAAAGAAAAACAGAGACAGTACACACATAACTTTTCTGTGATTAAATAAATGTCTGAGATCCTGTAATTTTGATTAACATAGCAGTCTAAAAAATACACTGAAAACTGATCTGTCCAGACCACAATAAAAATGATATTCAACTACATATATACTAACGAGGGAGGCCAGAGATAATATATAAATCAATTATGAAATGTCTCCCAAGTTTTAATCTTAATAAATAATACTGATGTTAATTTCATTGCTTTTTAGAAGCATTGTAATGTAGTCATTAAGAACAAGGATTTTTTAACTTGCCTTTAACAAGTCAATCACTTAACCATTCCTAGCTATTTATCTTTAAACAAAGCAGGGGGATTTTTTATTATTTATTTATTTTAAACAATTAGAAGTAACTTTATTTTCTTTTATTATTATTTTTTATTTCAATAGGTTTTTGGGGAACAGGTGGTGTTTTGGTTACACGAGTAAGTTCTTTACTGGTGATTTCTGATTTAAGATGTAAAGTACTTGAAAGAGATTTCTAGAACTAAGTAATAGCTAAAAATTGGTAGCCATTATTACAATTTTTCTTTTTCCTACCACACGGAAGTGTTCTTAAAGTCTGAAATTAAAAGGTAAATTGCAGAACAACCTGGAGAATACAATACAGAATTGAACAGTATCCAGTAGATAACTAAGCTATAGTAGCATTTAATTAATTATGCTTTCCCTACTTCTCAAAATGACAGTATTTAATTATTTGCATACAAAAAAGTGGTAATAGGGTTAATATAAAATCAGAAAAACTGTTAGAAGATGCCTTTCCATATACCAACGATTTGATTATGATGTAAGCTTAATTAGCATGTTTTTCATTTGCAACATGATATACAGTGAAAACACCTCAAAAGCTTAGATACATGCTTTATAACTAAAGTGAGAGCCATACTACAGTTATAATTTAATTAGGTTATGGCTAAATCATGATAAGTGGTATTTCATGTCTCTCTTATTTCATCACTGATTTTTATTTTTACAATTAAAAGTAACATACCTGCTGAAAATATTATTAATTTAAAAATTTATGAAATATGTCCAAGTTAAAGCTCCCAGATTACCTTAACTGTGTCATAAGCTCCAAAATAAGAGGCTCGGTACACAATGATGCCCTGTACTGAAACACCAAACCCTCGGTATAAACCAGGAATTCCATCTGATTTTGCTATTTTCATAATACAGTCACCTAAACCCTTGAATTGTCGCTCTTCAGGACCTAAAATAAAGTCATTTAAAATCTATTAGCAACATTATATATCCAATAAACACTTTAATCAATATTTACCGATCTAAATAATCTGATATTTCCACTTACGAATCTAACAAAGAAGGCACAAATGAAAATTCTTCCATTCTTTTACGGATAACCAAGATTTCAAGTAATATCTCAAAATTAATGGAAAATATTAATCTCTTATGAAAACAATTTATTTCAAACAACCTGCCTTAAAATAGTTTACTAAAGTTACCAGAAATTACTAACTGAGGTTCAGAAAATACTTTGAAATGGGCCAGGTGAGATGGTTCATGCCTATAATTCCAGCGCTTTGTGAAGCCAAGGCAGAAGGACTGCTTGAGACCAGGAGTTCTAGACTAGCCTGTGCAATACAGTGAGACCCTGCTGCTACAAAAAAAAAAAAAAAAAAAAAAATTAGCCAGGAGGCTGAGGCAGGAGGATCACTTGAGACTAAGAGTTGGAGGTTTCATTGAGCTATGATTATCCCACTGTACTCCAGCCTGGACAACAGAGTAAGACCCTGTCTCTATTAAAAACAAAAACAAAAAACACTTAGAAATGAAAAACTCGGCCGGGTGTGGTGGCTCATGCCTGTAATCCCAGCACTTTGGGAGGCCAAGGTGGGTGGATCACAAGATCAGGAATTCAAGACCAGCTTGGCCAAGATGGTGAAACCCCAACTCAACTAAAAATACAAAAATTAGCCAGGCATGGTGGTGGCCACCTGTAATCCCAGCTACTTGGGAGGCTGAGGCAGGAGGACTGCTTGAACTTGGGAGACAGAGGGTGCAGTGAGCTGAGATCACGCCACTGAACTCCAGCCTGGGTGACATTATGAGAGTCTGTAAAAAAAAAAAAAAAAAAAAAAAAAGAAAAAGAAAAAAGAAAGAAAAGGAATGAAAAACTCTAGGACTGTTGTAAAACAAAAAGAAAAGCTAAAATCTAGTTAAGTTTAGGATAGTTAACATTTCAGATGACGGGGTCATATTTTTCTAGTATTTTCTGGTTTTATTTTTCTTTTTCCTTGACCAAGAATTCTTTGACAATGTTTTAAAACTATTATATATGTACAATGTAATCTTTCAAAAATAAACTAAATCCTCCTGATTTGAAAGAGAAAACAAAACTATAAAACTTACAAGATAATATTGAGTTATTTTCACCCTCTTATCAATAAAAATAAAATTTCAACTTCCAGTTAAATATAATAGATGAAACTCACATTTTCATCTTTGCTCAAACTGCTACCCCTTCCAAGACATTTTCTGATCACTTATTTAAAATTGGTATCACTCTTTCTTCATTTCCCTCACATTTATCATTAAGTGACAATATATTTTAGTTATTTATTTGCTTATTATTACTTGTGTCCTCCACTAGACTGAAGTACATGAGGCATGAGCTCTATGTCTTATATGGGGGGGGGGTGGAATGTAAAATCTGTGTGCATATATATATATATACACAAATACACACGCACACATACCCTGTATCTGCAGGCACCCTATATTCCAGAAGGCACTCAATATTTGTTGAATGAATCTCTGTTCCCTGAAGAAACTCGATTACATTAATAATGAAATAAAACAGGTTTAAAGCCAGATAGGCCAAGAAGAGTACCTGAGAGAATGAAATCCACAAAATTTAGCTAGATGGAGAGAATAGGGAGGAGTGGTAACTCACCAAGTAGAGCAGAAAAAAACTGAACCTATTTTCTTACAGAGGAAGATATTGTTGGGAAGCAAGCCATTTGACCACAATAACCTCAGAAAGACTTAGAAATTAGAGGAACTAACTACCACTTCCAGGATGAAAACAAAGGAGCCAGTAGAGGCTCAATATCTACAATCTCACCCTGAGCAGCCAAATGACTTACTGTGCTGCCACCCACAGAACTGAATACAAGGCTCCAGATTTAACTGGGCCAGTTGAGTGGCTAACACTGAAAAAAGACTCACATAAAGGTCTATTACTGTGAAATATAAGATCATCAGGGATAGTATTAACTAAAAAGAAAAAAACATATACTAAAGGATCCAGAGTAAGAGAATTGGTATCTTAAGAGCAACATTAGAAACCAGACATCAGGGTAATATTTTCATAATTGTGAAGGAAAATAATTTTAAACTCAGACTTTATATATGTCTTACCCTTTTCAAGAGAATAAGACAAATCCTTTTTTTTAGATTTGTAAGAGCTCAATTTATTTTTTTTTCACTCTTTCTCAAAAAGTTATCAAAGAACATACTCTACCAAAAAACAGGGGTGTAATAACAAAAAAGGGAATATGTGATATTTTAGTAAAGGATAGAGGCAAAGGGAATCCCGAGGATGAGATCTGTGCATCTAACCTAGAAAGGAGTCACAGCTGAGACAGGAGTAAATGCATGGGAAAATCTAGGAAGGGCTTTCTAGGAAAATAAATGGGACTAAGTTATAAGCAGTTTTTATGTTCACTTTTTTGTTACAACAGGCTTTCCCTCCTTTTTATAAGGGAAAAGAAGCAAGTAATATACTTCAGACCCTATGATTCTACCATTTGGTTAAGAATAAAGTTTGTAGACTTTATCTGGTAGCACTATTACAGCACAATTAATGACAATAAATAACACATGGTTCAAAATACAAAAAAGGAAAAGTTAGTATTTCTAAAAATCTCATACCTTTTCCAATATCGACACCTAATCTGGTTCGGGCAAAATCTAGAGGATATACCACACATAAGGATGTTGCCCCAGCAGCTCCACCAGAAGCCAGGTTTGCCAGAAACCACCTCCAGAACTGAAACATATTAATTAAAGTGGTTATTAAACTACAGAATCTAACTGTTAAAAATACCTGGTAAATTCTTATTTTTATAAATGTTAAAACACCGGATTTATAAGCTGCTTTTATAAAGTAAACCTCTATAATAATGCATACCATGTTATCCAAAATATTTTCTCTTCATAGCCATGTAGCCTTTGTTTCATGCAATCTGCAAGACACAGTTTAGATGCTGACATGCTGAAATTCCAGGATATTTTAATTTCTCCAGCAAAGCAGCCCAAATTAGCAAAAGAGGTTGCATAATCATCTCTTTACATTGCATACTTTTTAAAAATTAATAGCTACATATGTTCTTAATAGTGCTTGCTATGATTACAATGTCAGGCACATATAGAGGCTTTAGTTGTGCCCTTTTTCTGGGAAGGATGCAGTAAGTAGTATTATGGCAAAAAACTGCAATTACTTTTTGCACCAACCTAAAATACTTCATAATGCCCCAGCTTCACTTTGTAATTTAAATATAATTAAATTTGCATAGCTCAAAAATATATATTTAATTGTATTCCAATGAGAACATGAAAACTGGCAGACATCAATTCTAATGTAGTTGTATGGCATTTAAGTTAGGCCTTACTGGTCTACTGGTTTACATGAACTATTGAAGAAATGTAATTCTTTTTGATAAACATTTAAAATGTGCCCTCCCCAGGTTCAGCAAGATGCTTTTCAACATCTAGTGCTTATGGGAGAAGAAAGCAGTATTTGAATTGGAGCTGTTATGGAAAATCCAGGGTACAAGGTCATTGCAAGCATTAAATACTTTAAAGTGAATAACAGTCTAGTCAAGGTCAATTTCTTGCTTCATTTTCTGGCTCGTATTTCTAACAATAAAGTGTCAGACAGCTTTGGAACTCTCAATGTTCTCTTGCCCTGGAATGCCCTTCCTTTTTTAAACAAAAAAAATAGTTATTGCTTCATGCTGTAATTCAAGTTCTGCTTCTCTCATGAAATATCTGATCTCTAACCCATCTATTCATACCCTCTTCCCATAAATACTTCATCTGTGTCAGAGGATTAAAGCTGAATCACATGACCAATATGTAAAATGTATTAACATGTCATACTCTTATTTTTTAAATAGCTCTTACAACCACTTTCTACTTTCAATTTATAATTATTTGTATGCATTAATACTCCTACAGACTATAAATTTGAGGCCAGCATTATTTTTCCTTAATAGCTTTACTAAGTATAATTCACACATCATAAAATTTATCTATGTAGAGCATACAATTCAATCATCACTATATTCAGAGTTGTGCAACCATCACCACAGTTTAGAATATTTTCATCACATCAAAAAGAAACGCTACGCCTGTTATAAGTCAGTCCACATGCTTCCTACACCTCCTTAAGTCCTAGACAACTATTAAACTACTTTCTGTCTCTATATATTTGCTTATTCTGACATTTCATATAAATGAAATCATACAAGACACACTCTTTTGTGACTGGTTTCCTTCATTTCACATGTTTTCAAGGGTCATCCATGTTGCAGCATGTATTACTACTTCATTCCTTTTTATTGCCAAATAATATTCAATTTTATGAACATTATCTACTCATCAGCTGCTGAACATTTGGGTTGTTTCCATTTGTTTGAGGCCAAGATTCTTAATTCCTTTGTTTATTTCACAGAGCAGGTCATGATGTCTTGCCCGGAGATATGTATTAAATAAATACTTATTTAATAAAGTATACTGGTAATGCCACTTATTGTTCCCAGACTCCCATGGATCTTTTTAAATAACATTCATAAGTTTTACTGTATAAGCAGCATGTCTCATCATACAGAAATAATTAGATCAGGAGATTGCATCTCACATAAGGGTAGTTAATCCATACTGTAGTGGATGATTGGTAACCTGATAGAAAAAGATGAGCTGTGCCAGAGCCTCTTTCTTAGGAACTGAACTTTAAAGATTCAATGCTAGTTATCAATAAGGACAGAAAAGGAAAAGTTATTAATGTCTTAGACTTTTTGGAGACTGTTTAAAGCTAATAGACCCTCTCCTAGGAAAAATTACACATGTATAAACATATATTTTTTACTGTGGGGGTATTCTGGAAGCATCCGTGGATCCCAAGTTAAGAACCTCTGACCTTTAGAAAGGCCAAAAAGGATCGTTATGATATAAATATTGAATTTAGAAGAATAAGAAAATATCAATAGGTAAAAAAAGGTAGGCAATAATGAGAAAACAGAGCAAGCACACACACTAAAAGCAGGTAATTAGAGAGAAAGATCAGGTGACTTGGGAGAGAAAGATGAAGAGTATAGCTTGGTCCCTAGAGCTGCTTTTGGCTGAAATTCAAGTGCCACTGTATCATTAAAATAAATCCTCTTTTTCCTGAGGTAATCTGAGTCAATCTCTGCTTCTGAAAACCAAGTAAGTCAACCAAACAAGATATGTGGCACAAAGATTTATAAAGTAGATTTTAAGTTCTATTTAATCTTTTTACTTTCTTGATGCGAAAGAAGTCAGATCAATGACTTATTTGGTGGATAATCATGTAATTTATCATTCAAACCAGGACACTTCTGATAGAGAAAATGGGAGCTATGAAAAAACGACAGGGGCAGACACATGTACAAACAGTATGGCCAATCTATGTTGTGAGGTAGGAAGGATGGAAATAGAGGGAGAAAGGCAGTAAGAATCTGCCCACGTTGAGTGACAATCTTGCATTTGTGTAACCAAACCTGTCCTTCCACAATTAAGCTTGAAAATAAAACAGACCCAGAAGAGGTAGTGTAAGTATAAATGAGTTTTGGTTGTTGTAAGTTAGTAACTTAAAGCACTACTATATTGTTAACAGAGAGGAACAGAGAAGAATCAGAAAGGGGAAAAGATGAAAGAGTCTGAGATTTCTGAGGAAAAATAATTCTGTTTATTTTTAATTGTTGACAAACAGATACTGTATGAAAAGACTCAATGATGCATCAAATAACAAATGCCCTGAGACCAAAGTTGTTTATAACAACTTGTCTGGACAGGGAAGAGAGCTGGGAGCAGCTCTAGTCATCTCCATTGAGGGCTGTGCTGAAAGCTGCTAAGGGGTGGCTGAGGAACAGTTTATGCCCAGACCCAGCTGAGGCTCATCCAGTCTAGTCATCTCAGGTGAGTTTGGGAGTTAGACTGGAACAAACTAGCAGAGCCAATGCTTTAAGCTAAGTCCCACTTTCCTTACTCGTACCTTTTGCGTAAAGGTAACTACCTCAAAGAGTGAAGTAAAAAGTCAGTGAAACAATATATAGTAGGCACATGCTTCCCTTACCATTTTTAAAAAACTTTTTATTTTGAGGTAATTTTGGCTTCACATGTATTGTAAGAGTAATATAGAGAGAGACTATAAACCCTTCAGTGAATTTCCCCAGTGTACTAGCAAATCTGTAGTACAAGAAGTGGACATTATAAGGCCTACTCTATTCAGATTTTGTCAGTTTAACATGTATTCATTTGTGTGTTTATTCAGTTATATGCAGTTTTGTCACATGTTCAAATTCTTATGGCCATCATGGTCAACAGTTCCATGAGAGGGATTCCTCATGTCACTCTTATAATCACAGCCACTTCTTTCCCTCCTGGCAAACAGTATTCTTTTTCCCATCACTATAATTTCATCATTTCAAGAATGTTATATAAAAGCAATCAGAAAGCATATAACCTTTGAGATTGGCTTTTTCTATCTTAAAATCCAAAGTTGGTGCACATATTAAAATTTGTTCCTTTTTTGTATACTGATAAAATACATAAGATTTACCATTTTAACTATTTTAAGCGTACAATTCAATGGCATTAAGTATGTTCGCAATGTTGTGTAAACTTCATCACTATCTATTTCCAGAACGTTTTCATCATCCTAAACAGAACTCTATAACTCATTAAACAATAACTCCCCATCTCCCCTTTCAATAGTTTAACAGAGGTTAACCACCTGTTTATCTATAATCTACCTTCTGTCTCTATGAATTTGTCTATACTAAGTACTTAGGTAGAATCATACAAAAGTTTGTTCCTAGACAAGAATGTTTACTCTCACCACTTCTATTCAACATAGTAGTGAAAGTCATAGCCAGAGCAATGAGGCAAGAGAAAAAAATAAAAGGCATCCAAATAGGAAAATAGGAAGACAACTTGCATGAGTATATACCTAGAAAACCATAAATATGCCTCCAAAAGCCTAAATATACCTCTAGACCTGATGAATGACTTCAGTAAAGTTTCTGGATACAATAATCAATGCACAAAAGTCAGTAGCATTTCTACACACCAATCACATTCAAGTTGAGACTCAAATCAAGAACTCAATCCCATTTATAGTAGACACACACACACAAATACATAGGAGTATATTTCATCAAGGAGGTGAAAGATCCATACAAGGATCTACAAAACATTGACAGAAAAAATCATACATGATACAAACTAATGGAGAAATATTCCATGCTCGTGTACTGAAAGAATCAATATCATTAAAATGACCATACTGTCCAAAGCAATCTACAGATTCAACACAATTCCTGTCAAATTACCAACAACAGTTTTCAAAGAATTAGAAAAAAGTATTCTGAAATTCATATGGAACCAAAAAACACAAACTGAATTGCCAAAGGAATCCCAAGCAAAAGAAAAAATCCATAGGCATCACATTACCTGACTTCAAACTATACTACAAGGCTATAGTATCCAAAACAGCATGGTGCTAGTACAAAAACAGATACCTAGACCAATGGAACAGAATAAAGAACCCAGAAATAAGGCCGCACACCTACAATCAACTGATCTCTGACAAAGCTGACAATAATAAACAATGAGAAAAGCACACTCTATTTAACAAATGGTGCTGGGGAAAAACAGCTACCATATACAGAAGAATGAAACTGGGTCCCTATCCTTCACCATATACAAACATTAATGCAAGATGGATTAAAGACTAAAAGTAAATATAAGACCTCGAACTAAAAAATCCTAGACAAAAACATAGGAAAAATTTTAAACATTGGCCTTGGCAAAGAATTGATGACTTCCTCAAAAGCAAATGCAACAGAAACAAAAATTGACAAATGGGAATTAAACCGAAGAGCTTCTGCACAACATTCAATGGAGGAAACAGACAATATATAGAATGGGAGAAAATATGTGGGAACTATGCATCTGATAAAGGACTAATATCCAGAAACCATAAGGAACTTAAATAAATCAACAAGAAAAAGACCAAATAACCCCATTAAAAAATGGGCAGGCCAGGCGCAGTGGCTCATGCCTATAATCCCAGTGCTTTGGGAGGCTGATGTGGGCAGATTACGAAGTCAGGAGTTCAAGACCAGCCTGGCCAACATGGTAAAACCCTGTCTCTACTAAAAATACAAAAAATTAGCTGGGGATGGTGGCAGGCACCTGTAATCCCAGCTACTTGGGAGGCTGAGCAGGGGAATGGCTTGAGCCTGTGAGGCAGAGGTTGCAGTAAGCCAAGACTGCACCACCACACTCCAGCTTGGGCAACAGAGCAAGACTCCATCTCAAAAAAAAAAACAAGTGGGCAGGGAGAGATCCAAGATGGCCGATTAGCAACAGCTCAGGATTGTAGCTCCCAGTGAAAGCGCAGAGAGCGAGTGGATGCCGCAATTTCAGACAAATTTCTGTTGCCTACAAACTGGGAGCTACCTAGTGGAGGAGCCACATGGGTCACCAACGCGACCCTTTTGGCCGGCGTGGCTGTTTTGCTGGCGCCTTGGCGCGGCGCGGCACTTCTCACTGAGGAGTATACGGGACTGGGTGCCCTTTGAGTTGGCCTCGGCTGGTCCCATCCCCACAAGGAGAACAGCAATTGGAAGCGCTGAGGACTGAGAGTTTCACAGTAAGCACAGCTGAACCTGGGAAGGCCTAGCTCTGTGGGGAAAGGGTGTTCACCGAAGGAAAACTAAGAAACAGAAAAAACTTCATCACCAACAAGCTGGACGTCCACTCAGACCCAATCTGAAAGTCAGCAATTACAAAGATGACAGGTGGACAAATCCACAAAAATGGGAAGAAATCAGTGCAAAAAGGCTGAGAACACTCAAAATCAGAATGCCTCTCCTGCTACAGGGGATTGCAGCTCCTCATCAGCAAGAGAACAAGGCCTGACAGAGAATGAGTGTGATGAACTGACAGAATCAGGCTTCAGAAGGTGGACAATAAGAAACTTCTGTGAGCTAAAAGAATATGTACTAAACCAATGCAAAGAAACTAAGAACCTTGACAGAAGATTTAATGAAATGCTAACGAGAATTGATAAATTAGAGAGGTATATAAATGAACTGATGGAGCTGAAAAACACAACACGAGAACTTCACAAAGCATGCACAAGTTTCAGCAGCCGAATTGACCAAGCAGAAGAAA
>CAUYLG010059034.1:0-41273 GCA_963573385.1 Cacajao melanocephalus
GTATCATATGGTTGGATGGTTCTTAACAATTTTCCAAAATTATTTCATAGCCAGGTTCAGTTGATCATGACATCATGTGGTAAAATGCATCAAGCAGTGTTATTCATCTTTGTTTTATGGCTATTACACTTAGAGAGAAAATAATTTACATTCTCACAGGTAGTAATTGATGGAATCAGGATGAAGATGCAGGCCTTCTGATTGTTATTCCAACATTCTTTTTACTACGTTAGACTGTGGACAGAGAACTCTAGCATTCTACAGAGAAGTCTGTCTTACATGTGATAAACTGTATGCTTATCAACAATTAGCCATAGAAAGAAGTTTAGGCTGGGTGTGGTGTCTCACCCCTGTAATCCAGCACTTTGGGAAGCTGAGATGGGAGGATTGCTTGAGGCCAGGAGTCTGAGACCAGCCTGGGCCACATAGTGAGGACCCATCTCAACAAAAGAAAAATACAAAATTTAGCTGGATATAGTGGCATACGTTGTAGACTTAGCTATTTGGAAGGATCCCTTGAACCTAGAAGTTCAAGAGTTCAAGGTTACAGTGAACTATTATCCTGCCTGCTCCAGCCCAGGCGACAGAGCAACAGAGCAAGACCCTGTCACCAAAAAAAAAAAAAAGTTCAGGGAATCTAATCCTTAGTTGTTCCTTTTCCCTTTCTATATGACCTTTGACTCTTTTATCATTGCTATACTTTCTCTGATTTCCCTTACTCTTCCAGTCAGAGGATCCCATTCGATATTCCTCGGCCTCACTCTCCAAGAGGCCTGTAATGGAAGTCCTTGGTAATGTGAGTGGTTTCACCCTGCTAGTGGGCCTGCTCCTGAAAATAACTAGGCGTCTTCTGAGCATCACAGCCACCCCTGGTGATCACACTGTGTGGGATAGTTTGAAACGTTCTATTTGTGAATGTCTAAATTTAGAGACTGGGGAAAGAAAAGCAAAGCAGGTGTAAGCCTTTTAATTGAGAGTTTCCAAAATGGAATATTCTGGGTCTTTTTCTCTCTTGAAAATGAAGCAAAGGCCATGCTGGCATGTTAGATTTCAGACAGAAACTATCCTCTTGGTCCAAGTAAATAGTAAATAACTTCGTAAGGCTGGGCGCAATGGCTCACGTCTGTAATCCCAACACTTTGGGAGGCAGAAGCAGGGGGATCAGCTGAGGTCAGGAGTTCAAGTCCAACCTGGCTAACGTGGTAAAAACCTTGTCTCTACTAAAAATACAAAAATTAGGCAGGTGTGGTGGTGGGTGCCTGTAATCCCAGCTACTCAGGAGGCTTAGGCAGGAGAATCGCTTGAACCCAGATGGTGAAGGTTACAGATTGTGTCACTGCACTCCAGCCTTTGTGACAGAGAGAGACTCTGTCTCAAAAAAAAAAAAAAAAAACCACCAAAAACCAAAAAAACAAAAAACTTTGTGTTAGTCAGCATATTCAGCCATAATAATGTTCTGATGTTCAACTTGTTCCTCTAAGTAAAATTAGGTAATTGAATCAATGATAACTAAACTCCCACTCAATCCTCTGTCTAAATTTTAGGGGAAAAAGCAATGAGATTTCCTTCACTCCTGATGGAACAGCCTTGAGGAAGAGGAACAGTGAGAAGCTGGCCTTATTCTGATAGACAGAGGCTTAGGACACAAAGACAGAACTGCTCCAGAGGGTCTGAGCCCTGGTCACAGACCAAGACTGGTGCCCTCAAAATGATATCCATTCTGATTGAGACTCAACCCTATTTATCCAGTCCCCTTGGCATGGAAAAGATGGAGCCTTTAGAGCTGACCCGTGGTCCAGGAGGAGCCATTAACACAGTAACACCACATAATATCTAAGCGTGTTCATCCCGAGAGACAGAAAAACACAGTAGACTGTAAATTATTTACTTATACTGCAAGTCCAAGTGGATTCAAGGCTTTCTTTGGCATACTGTCACTCGCTAGCAATATAATATGCAATAGAAAGGGTGGAATTTCACTGCTTAGCCAAGACTGGCCCATCTGACAATATGACTAACCCATGAAATTTGGATGTGACCACAGGAGTGTGTTCTACATGTCAACATTACAGCAGGGAAGGAGGAGGTTGAAGCCATCACTGTAAACTAGCATTTTCCAGCAGATTGATTTTTTGGAGTCCTAAATTTCTGCTAAGATGACTTAGAACTCACTGGAGCAGTGGGTAAAATGGAAACCCTTTTCTAGGGTCCAGAGAGAGGCCAAGCTGGGTCTCTGAGCTCTCTGATCATGGTACCTCTTCATACAGAACTCTTTTTCGGTTGGGAATGGTGGCTCATGCCTGTAATCTCAACACTTTGGGAGGCAGAGACAGGCAGATTGCTTGAGGAGTTTAAGACCAGCCTCGGCAACATAGCAAAACCCCATCTCTACAAAAAAGACAAAAATTAGCCAGGTATGGTGTTGCATGCCTGTAATCCCAGCTACTAGGGAGGCTGAGGTGGGAGGATTGCTGGAGTCCAGGTGGTAGAGGCTGCAATGAGCTGAGATAGCACCACTGCATTCCAACCTGGGTGACAGAGTGTGACCCTGTCTCAAAAAAAAAAAAAAAAAAAAAAAGAAGAACTTCTCTCTCTCTTTTTCCCTTTCTCAATAGCTTTATTTTTTTTAGGGTAGTTTTAGGTTCACAGCAAAATTGAGCAAAAAGTACAGAGTCCTCATATACTCCCTGCCCCACTCTGCCCACCCCACCATCAACATCCCACCCCAGAGTGGTACATTTATCACTGTCAGTCATGAACCTACCTTGAGTCATCATGAGCACCCTGAGTCCATAGTTACATTACTGCTCTCTTGGAGTTGTACGTTCTGTGGGTTTTGACAAAGGTATGATGATATACAGCCACCATTATGGTATCATACAGAATAGTTTCCTTGCCCTAAATGCTCTCTTTTTACCTATTTTGTATATTGGGATTCGACGTAAGGTTTCATTTTGAAAAAAGTTCCATACACTCCATTGTGGAAACCATCATTCCAAAGGTCAGCATTTCCCCATCTCCCCTTCTCATATCCAGTGGATGCTCACTGTTCATTCAGACATTTTACCTCCTCAGGCCTCTTCCTGACAGGCTTATTCTAACGGCCGTTTGTTTGGTAGCCCCAGTCGCCCCTTCACCACCAACCTCTCGCCTCCTCCCAGGTGGAACCCGAGACCCGGGCGGTGATCCGGTGGATGCACTCCCTCAACTTTGTTCTTTCAGCCAATCTCCACGGAGGGGCGGTGGTGGCCAATTACCCGTATGACAGGTCGTTTGAACACCCGGTCCGAGGGGTCCGACGCCCCGCCACCACCCCCACGCCTGACGACAAGCTTTTCCAGAAGGTATGTGGAGCGGCAGCTTGTCCCGCCTGGGGAACTTGAGGCCCAGGAGATGAGCTTAGGGTAACACAGAACCCTATTCAGTGCAAGTCCACAGAAAATAATTGAAAACACCGCCCGCTTGTGAGGTGCTTACACTCTAGTAAATTACATTTTGTTTTGAATGGTAAGCCATAGATGCATAAAAAAGAAAATGCAAAGAAAGCTTTATAGTAATTACCACAATGCAGAAAATACTTAGGGTAATGATGAGCAAGAAATATGCCCGAAGACTAATAGTGTGAGTGTCATTAAATGTGAATTTTAGGGGGGTCTAAATTATAATTGTATCATAATATGTCCATATTAATGAAAAATAGACTGTGATGGTATTAGGTGGAGCTTTAAAGAAAAACAGAAAAATAGACCACATGAAAAAGGTTTAAATAACAGTTTAAAATAGAATAAAATATGTTAACATTAATTTTATATTGATAATATGTAAAATGGTATAATATAATAAATTTGTAATTATTGGCCTGGCACTGTGGCCCACGCCTGTAATACCAGCACTTTGGGAGGCCGAGGCGGGCAGATCATGAAGACAGGAGTTCGAGACCAGTCTGGCCAACATGGTGAAAACCCATCTCTACTAAAAATACAAGAATTATCGCTCATCGTGGCGGGCGCCTGTAATCCCAGCTACTCAGGAGGCTGAGGCAGGAGAATCACTTGAACTCAGTAAGCGGAGGTTGCAGTGAACTGAGATCACACCATTGCACTCCAACTTGGGCGACAACAGCAAAACTCTATCTCAAAGAAAAAGAATTATTTTATAATAAAATATATAAACTAAATTACAAAAATATCATAAACCAATATATTAATGTATAATATATCTATGTAATACAAATAAACATTAATGATATTATTAATCATTAATGAACTACATGGTGAATAGCACATTGTTTTTTCTCCATCAATCTCACTCTGTCCACTCTTATAAAATAGTAATGAAGGAGAGTTATAGAGTTCAAATATATTCTTCTTCCTTCAACACACACCTCTCACCCTCTAAATACACATTGCTTTTCCTGGAGAAGTCCTACCTTACTTACTCCTTGATTTCATTGACAAAATTCAGCTAGAAAATGGCACAACAACAAGGGACCTTCAATATCATCTACTGCCGCTCCTCACTTTGCACAAGAGAAAACTCAGCCCCAAGATAGTGACAAAATCAGAATACAGATCTCCTAACTCTAGTCTACCACACATATACTCTCGTAGACACACAGTCACATTCACACGCATGCATTCACGCATACTCACCTACATACATACAGTCTTACACACACATACACTGGTTCTTTCCCTTATCCTATTTTACTTCACTAAAGCAAATAATCCACTGTTTATGTACCCAGCAGTGCCTCTCGGCTTCACCCTAGTTGTGAGTCGGAGCATTTCCATTTGAGTTGGGAATCATCAAGGTCATTTTCTGCCTGCTTTTCCTCTAGCTGGCCAAGGTCTACTCCTATGCACACGGATGGATGTACCAAGGTTGGAACTGTGGGGATTACTTCCCAGATGGCATCATCAATGGGGCTTCCTGGTATTCTCTCAGCAAGGGTAAGTGGAGTCCTGGGAACTGCTCAAGCTGAAGTGGAATAGTGCTCATTTCTCCTTCTAAATTCCCAGTTTTCGCCAGGCATGGTGGCTCATGCCTGTGATCCCAGCACTTTGGGAGGCCGAGGCAGGTGGATCACCTGATGCCAGGAGTTCGAGACCAGCCTGGCCAACATGTTGAGACGCCGTCTTTACTAACAATGCAAAAATTAGCCAGGCATAGTGGTGTGCACTTGTAGTCCTAGCTACTCGGGAGGCTGAGACAGGAGAATCACTGGAACCCAGGAGATGAAGGTTGCAGTGAGCCGAAATCGTGCCACTGCACTCCAGCCTGGGTGACAAAAGCAAAACTCTGTCTCAAATAAATAAATAAATTTCTTCCCAGTTTTCTCTGGGAAACAATGGGAATAGCATAGAATTTTGCACTCAAGTTGAGATCTGAAAAATTGTGAAGTCTCAGGTTGGCATTTAGTGATCATCTTGTGATTCTTTAAAACTAAAGTAGGGTCACATTTTGGTCCTGTAAAACTGGTGGTTTACACAATAGATTAGGGCATAGGAGGAAAATAATGTAATCAAGTGTGGGATCTGAGAGTCAACTGGGTTGAAACCTGGCTTGCCCATTTACTAGACATGTGGCTGTGGGGTGATTACTTAATCTCTCTGTGCTTTGGTTTCCTCATCTGTAAGTAAGAAGAATAAGGCCAGGCATGGTGACTCATACCTATAATCCCAGCACCTTGGGAGGCTGAGAAGGGAGAATCTCTTGAGGCCAGTAGTTTGTGAGCAGCCTGGGCATCATAGCGAGACCTCATTCCAACTAAAAAACAAATTGGCCGGGCATGGTGGTGCACACCTGTAGTCCCAGCTAATCGGGAGGCCGAGGTGGGAGGATCACCTGAGCCCCGGAGGTCAAGGGTGCAGTGCAGTGAGCCAAGATTGCACCACTGCACTCCAGCCTAGGCAACAGAGTGAGACTCCATCTGAAAAAAAAAAAAAAAAAGAGAATACTTGCTTCATAATTTTTATGTAAGTATTAAGTAAAATAATACACATAAGGCACTTTGAAATGCCTGGTTTGTAAATGTTGTAACTGTATTTTAGAAAGTAGCACAGAGATATGCCTCACATAGCAACAGATGAGCAGAGGAGTTGGCCTGGGCACAACCAGTTCCTCTGAGATACGCTCCCTGGACCCAGCTCCTACAAGCAGAAGTTTGCCATGGACATTGGCCATTGATAATATAGACTTGAAGAGCAGAAACCTCTACAAGAGACTTCTGTCTCTATCCTGTGGGCCTTCCCCGTGATCAGGGGTCAAGATAGAACCTCTGTTTATGAGCCTTCACTGGATAGGGAACTGAAAGATAGAGAAGAGTCTGGAGCAAGAAGCTAGGTTCTTTTAGAAATCATTCTCTAGCATCTGTCTTTCCCCATCCCCTCAAATTTGACCTGGCCATGGACCAGGCAGCAGATTGGTGAGTGCTGAGTTGGTGGCTGGTCCTGTGGAGGGTAGAGACGTGCAAAACTGAGGAGTTGCCATGTACTGGAAGGGTAGACTGGAGATGAAAACTCGCTTGATGGTCAGGTGCGGTGCTTCACACTTTGGGAGGTTGAGGCAGGTGGATCACCTGAGGTCAGGAGTTCGAGACCAGCCTGACCAACATGGAGAAAACCTGGCTCTACTAAAAATACAAAATTAGCAGGGTGTGGTGGTGCATGCCTGTAATCCTAGCTACTCAGGAGGCTGAGACAGGAGAATCACTTGAACCCTGGAGGCGGAGGTTGCAGTGAGCCAAGATCGCGCCACTGCACTCCAGCCTGGGCAACAAGAGTGAAACTCCATCTCAAAAAAAAAAAAGTGTATAAAAAAGAAAATTCACTTGAATACAAGGCACAGCTGGGCACAGTGGCTCATGCCTGTAATCCCAGCACTTTGGGAGGCTGAGGTAGGAGGATGGCTTAAGGTGGGAGTTCGAGGCTACAGTAAGCTATAATCCTGACACCGCACTCCAGCCTGGGCAGCAGAGTGAGACCCTGTCTCTAAAAAATAAATAAACAAATAATTTTAAATCTTTTTTTAAAAAATTACTTTCTTTAGTTTGTGTTAGGAAAGCAAAATTATTTTTTGCCTTTCAAATTGAAAATAACAAATACACTTTTTCAGATTGTTCCTTTTTTTTCTTTCTTTCTTCTCTCTCTCTCTCTCCATCCTCTGAGACAGCAAGGCCCATGCCTCCACTGAGAATCATTGCCCTAAATTAAGCTGGTACAATTCCAAGGTCATTAAATTTATCAAAATGATTTTTCCAACAGTGTGGTCTCTTTATGAACATATCAGCATCAGCTGGGAACTTATTAGAAATGTACATGCACCCCACCTCATACCTACTGAATCAGAAACTCTTGGGGTGAAGCCCAGCAAGCTGTATTTAGCCAGAAGACTCAGCCTGCTAGGTGATTCTAAGGCATGGAGAGAACCAATTTACTTATTTATTTTATTTAAGCATTTTTCCATTTTTATGGATACATACAAAGTATGTATATTTCTGGGGTATATGTGATATTTTGATACAGGCATACAATGTATAATAATTACATCAGAGTAAATGAGATGTCCATACCCTCAAGCATTCATCATTTCTTTGTGTTACCAACATTCCAATTGTACTCCCTCAGTTATTCTAAAAGGTACAGCAAATTATTGCTGACAGTAGTCACCCTTTTGTGCTATCATTCATTCTTTCTATTTTTTGTATCCATTCACCATCCCCATTCTTCCTGCTCCCTCCATCCTTCCCAGCCTCTGGTAACCATCCTTCCTCTCTATTTTCTTGAGTTCAATTATTTAAATTTTTAGCTCGAATGAGTAAGAACATCCAAAGTCTGTTTTCTGTACCTGGCTTCATCCTTGTTTTTGCAAATGGCAAGGTCTTATTTTTTTAACAATGGAATATACTCCATCATGTATATGTGCCATATTTTCTTTATTCATTCATCTGTTGATGGACACTTAGGTTGCTTCTAAATCTTGGCTATTGTGAACAGTGCTGCAACAAACATGGGAGTGGAGATAACTCTTCAATAGGTTGATTTCCTTTATTTTGGGTATATACCCAGCAACAAGATTGCTAAATCAACTGGTAGTTCTGTTTTTAGTTTTTTGAGGAACTTCCATTCTGTTTGGAGAGAGCCAATTTAATAGGCTGTAGTTATTATTCTTCAACTTTCCCCATTCTTTCTGTAACAGCTGCTTGCACTCATCAGCTTAAAAAGTGATAATTTTTTTCATCTTTATTGTGGTAAAATACATATAACGTAAAATTTACCATTGTAATACTTTTTAAGCATATGATTCAGTGTACTTAAGTACATTTGTAATGTTGTACAATCATCACCAGCACTCGTCTCCAGAATTCTTCTCATCTTATAAAACTGAACCTCTATACCCATTAAACAATAACTCTCCTTTTCCCCATCCCCCAGCCCCTGGCAACCACCATTCTACTTTTTGTCTTTATGATTTTGACTGCTCTAAGTACCTCATACAAGTGGGATCACGCAGTATTTGTGTGTTTTTTTGTGAATGCCTTATTTCACTTGCCATAAGGTCCTCAGAGTTCATCCATGTTATAGTGTTTGTCAGAATTTCCTTACATTTAAGGCTGAACAATATTCCATTTTATGTTTATACCACATTTTGTTTCTCATTTATCCACAAATGGACACTTGGGTTGCTTTCGCATTTCAGCTATTGTAAATAATGGTGCTACAAACATGGATGTGCAAATATCTCTTTGAGACCCTGATTTCTGTTCTTTTGGATATATAAACACAGAAGTGGAATTGTTGGACATAAGGTAGTCCTATTTTTAATTTTTTGAGGAACTTCCATACTGTTTTCCATAGAAAACACCACCCGTGCACAGGAGTTCCAATTTCTCCACATCCTCACCAACTCTTACTTTGTCTTTTTGATAGTAGCTATCCTAATAAGTGCAAGGTAGTATCTCATGGTAGTTTGATTTGCATTTCTCTAATGATTAGTGATACTGAGCATCTTTTCGTGTACTTATTGCCCATTTATATACCTTCTTTGGAGAAATGTCTATTCAAGTCCTTTGCCGATTTTAAAAATCAAGTTGTTTGGGAGTTTTTGGTTGTTATTGCTATATTTTAGGAGTTCTCTATGTATTCTGGATATTAACGTTTATCAGATATATGAATCACAAGTAATTTTTCCATCTCATGATTGCCTTTTTACTCTGTTGACATTGTGTTTGTTTGATTCTGTCATTACCTATTCTGTCCCAGAGATACTGTCTTTTGATGAACAAAATTTTTCCATTTTCATGAAACCTAATCTGTGATTTTTTTCTTTCGTTTCCTGTGTCTTTGATTTCATGTCCAGGAAATCACTGCCAAATCCAAGGTCATGAAGTTTTTGCCCTGTGTATTCTTCTAAGAGTTTTATAGTTTTGGGTCCTACGTTTAGGTCTCTGATCCATCTTGAGTTAATTTTTGTATATGGTGTTAGATAAGGCTCCAACTTCATTATTTTGCATTTTGATACCCAGTTTTCCTAGCACCATTTGTTGACACGACTGTCCTTTCCCCATTGAATGGTCTTGCCATTCTTGTCAAAAATCCTTTGACTGTATATGCAAGGGTTTCTGGGCCATCTTCCATTCCATTGATCTGTATACCTGTCTTTATACCAGTACCACATTGTTTTGATTACTGTAGCTTAGTATTAAGTTTCAAAATGAGAAATTGTGAGTCTCTAACTTTGTTATTCTTTTTCAAGATTACTTTTGCTATTCAGGGTTGCTTGAAATTCCATATGAATTTTAGGGTGGGTTTTCTATTTTTGCAACAAAGGTTATTGGGATTTTGATAGAGATTGCATTAAATCTGTAGATCACCTTGGGTAGTACAGACATTTTTAAACGGATAATTTTTAACCCAAATGAAATTGTAATATAAACAACCATCCTAATAATAAGAAACATATTAAAAGTAATTGATTCAATTGAGTAATGTAGAAGATCAGAACAAGCAAGTATTTTATAGAAAAAGAAGAAAATATAGCTGTCTTCTGCTTTTTCAGGAGTCTGTTTTTCTGGGGTGGGTATTTTCAGATTAATATTATGTTCTTAGGAGGAGGGATGTGAAAGCAAAATATTAGTCTTGTTCCTAACCTGCCAGGTCTGAAGAACATTGTAGTTCAAGGAGAAAATCTGTTCTCCTAAAAGCAATTCATGTGCGTAATCAATAGTAAGGCACAGATAATAAGCAGACTTGGGAAATGATAAAAGGGACAAGAAGTAAAATTCAGTCATGAAATGGAAAAAAACATAAAAGATGAAGATGACAAAATGGGCATTTAGGAAGAGAGGGAACTGCAGAGAGAGAAAGGAAGTGAACTGGGAACTTGGGGAAGGGTTTTATAGAGGAAAGAAAGAAATAGAGGTCAAGAGATAGAATAGAAGGTGATGAGGAAAAGAAGGTAATGAAGAAGATGCTAGGTGTTTCCAACACAAAGAAATGATAAATGTTTGGGAGGATGGGTATGCTAATTACCCTGATCTGATCACTATACAGTGTATGTATTGAAACATCACTGAATGTGCACATGAATATGTACATATTATTATGTGATATACATGAATATGTACACATTATTATGTGTCAATGAAATAAATAAAATAAAAGGTAATTCCCAAATAAATAGAAAATTTTAAAAAGAGAGAGAGATGAGATAGGGCATTGAGTGGGAACCTGGTTATGGAAATCTGCTGCTGCCCTCTTTTCCTTAGGAATGCAAGACTTTAATTATCTCCATACCAACTGCTTTGATATCACGCTGGAACTGAGTTGCAACAAGTTTCCCCCCCAAGAGGAGTTACAGCGGGAGTGGCTGGGTAATCGGGAAGCCCTAATCCAGTTCCTGGAAGAGGTAAAATCTCATTTGTTAACTTTCATGTTTGCAAAAGGAAAAGTGCTTCTCGGTGGCAGGCAAGGTGTTTCATTGGTTTGGGTCTGACTTTTGCTGTGACTCAGTTCAACAGATCTGGGCTTCTTCTTCCAATGAGATTTATTCTTTCAACATTATTGAGCAGCCGGGCACAGTGGTTCATACCTGTAACCCCAGCACTTTGGGAAGCTGAGATGGGAGGATCACTTGAGCTCAGGACTTTGAGACCAGCCTGGGAAACATAGCTAGACCACACATCTACTAAAAAAAAAAAAATTAGCCAAGCATGGTGGTGTGCTCCTGTAGACCCAGCTACATAGGAGGATGAGGTCAGAGGATTGCTTGTGCCCAGGAGGTCAAGACTGCAGTGAGCTATGATCATGCCATTGCACTCCAGCTTGCGCGGCAGAGCAAGACCCTTCTCAAAAACAAATTATCAAGCACAACTATCTGTCAGAAACTATACTATATGCTTGGAATTATGAATAAATAAGCAAATATCCCTGCCCATATGGAACTTACCTTCTAGTGAGAAGAGACAGGCAGTAAACAATATATTATATAACATGTTAAAAGAAAAATGGTATGAAGAAAGTCTTACAGAAGAAGTGACATTTAAACAAAAATTTCAAGGAGGTGAGGGAGAGAAACATGCAGATATCTAGGGGATAAAAGGGTTCCTCGAAATGGACACAAGAGCAAATACAAAATCAACAAAAAGCATATGAAAAATGCCAGCATCACTAATCATTAGGGAAATGCAGATTGACACCACAGCAAGATCCCACCTCAAATTGATTAGACTGTAAAGTGGTGCAGTCATTATAAAAAACAATTATGGCAATTCCGCACACAATTAGAATTCCTATATGCCCCAGCAGTGGGAATACATTCAAAAGAATGGAAATAAGGCTATACATTCAAAAGAATGGAAATAAGGGCCTCAAAGAGATATTTGCACACCCATATTCGTAACAGCATCATTTACAATAGCCAAAAAGTGGGAGCAACCCCTTGTTCATTGGTGGTTGACTGTATAAATGAATGTTGTATATCCATACAGTGGAATATTATGCAGCCTTAAAAAGGAAGGAAATTCTGATACATGCTACAGCATGGATGAAACTTGAGGACATTATGCTGAGTGAAACTAGCCACCCACAAAAAGACAAATACTCTATTATTCCACTTATATGAGGTACTTAGAGTAGTCAAAATTGTAGAGATGGAAAATATTAATAGCATGGTAGTCGTCAGGGGCTGGGGGAGGGCAGAATGGAGAATCATTGTTTAGTGGATATCGGGTTTCAGTTTTTCCAGATAAAAAGAGCTACGCAGATGGGTGGTAGTAATGGTTGCACAACATTACAGTTCTTGTTTTTTTTTTTTTTTTTAAACAGAGTCTCTCTGTTGCCTAGGCTAGAGTGCAGTGGTGCAATCTCGGCCCACTGCAGCTTCCGCCTCCTGGGTTTAAGCGATTCTCCCGTCTCGGCCTCCTGAGTAGCTGGGATTACAGGCACCCACCACCATGCCTGACTAATTTTTGCATTTCTGGTAGAGACAGGGTTTCCCTATGTTGGCCAGGCTGGTCTCAAACTCCCGACCTCAGGTGATCTGCCCACCTCAACCTCCCAAAGTGCTGGGATTACAGGTGTGAGCCACTGCACCCGGCTAAATGTATTAATAACACTGAACGGTACACTTAAAATGGTTAAAATGGTAAATTTTATTTTATGTATATTTTATCACAATCTATCACAGAAAATTGAAAAAAACAAAACAAAACAGAAAGCCAGGACACCAACGTGGCTGGACTGATCTCAGAAGTAAGGGAGCGGAAAGGTGGTTGGAGATGGGATCAGAGAGCTAACATGTAGCTTGACAGACAGAGCATCAAAAGAACTTCAGCTTTTGCTCAGAGTGCGTTAGGTTTTGAGTAGATAGAATAGTGACATGATTTGAGACAGGCTTTAGCAGGATCACTCTGACCACTTTAATTGCGAAGAGATTAATTGGGGCAGGGAGAGAGGCAAAGAGACCAGTTGAGGGACTATTACCTTCATCTCTGTGAAGATAAAATGCAAAAACATACGAGAAAGGGCTTTGAGACTCTAAAACACCATGCAAATGTTTTAGGATCATAACTATGTACTTGTTCCTGCAGGTTCACCAGGGCATCAAGGGAATGGTGCTTGATGAGAATTATAATACTCTTGCTAATGCTGTCATTTCTGTCAGTGGGATTAACCATGATGTCACTTCAGGTAGGTGGTTACTGCTTAGGGTCAGGAAGGAAAGGTTCACTCCCTCATCTTCTTCAGCATAATCAAGGGGCCAGATCGTAAGCCAGTGAAACCAGCAGGGGTGTCAAGGATGCTGGGAGTCGGGGGTTGGAGGAAAGAAGGGTAATAAAAACAGAGACAGTAAATTAAGAGGATAGATCAAACAACCAAGATGTTTTCATGGAAACTCTTTTGCTTCTGGTGCAAACAATCCCTGAGAGGTCAGGACCAGGAAAGACTGATGTAAATGTAACTTCTCGTCAGCATTCAGGAGTCGCTACCACGTACAATTTCGTTAGGGGTATTTTCTGGGCTTAAGCCTGTTATTAGCTCACATACTGGTATGAAATTGGGTAGAAAGAGGACTGTAAAACGGATAGTTAGCCTTGTCGCTGACTTGGCATTTCCCTTCACCTCCACTGGGAAAGTTAGTAAGATTCTTTCCATCATAGGCTTACTGTGGGGCAAGATTGATGGTGGAGGTGGATCTTAGAGCTATCCAGAACCTCCTAGAAGGGCACAGAATTATCTCATGGCAGAATGGTGTTGTAAACTGACTTAGCCCAGTTTGATCATGCACGACTCGTAGGGTTTTTTGTTTTATTTTGCTTTTAATGCAGAGCAGTAGCTACCAATGGTTATGGTTACGGGTAAGTGAGATTTGCCTAACTCCCCACCTTTTTTTCTTTTTTTTTTTTGAAAAGGAGTCTCATTCTGCCACCCAGACTGGGGGGCAGTAGTGTGATCTCACTGCAACCTCTGCTTCCCGGGCTAAAGCCATCCTCCCACCTCAGCCTCCAAAATAGCTGGGACTACAAGCACGCAACACCATGCCTTGCTAATTTTTTGTGTTTTTTTGTGGAGATGGGGTTTCAGCATGTTGCCCAGGCTGGTCTCTAGCTCCTGGGCTCAAAAGCCTCCCAAAATGCTGGAGATTACAGGTGTGAGTCACCACACCCAGCCCTCCCCACAACCTTAATACCAGCAAGTCTCACCCGAATTTTACTGCACTAACATTTATTACCAAGTAGCCGTTTCCCAGTTCCTCCCATCTGTTTAAGCTGTATGAACTCTCAGCTTTCTGTTCTTTAAAGTGATCTCAATGCATCTTACATGAAAGATTCATTCAGGGCGAAGGTATTGTCTAAAGGCAGAATCCTGTAGCCTCACAGTGAAGTATCAGACAACCAGAGAGTCTGTTTAACCCAATGTCTGGACATAGGACTGTTAGGAATCCAAACTCAGGAACCATCCTTTTAGCCTGTTTTTTCTTTTTTAAAGGAAATGTTTCTCAGTCATAGGAATCATTCTCATGAGCACAGCCTTCTTAGGGCTTGCTAGATTCTTCTATTTTGTTTTGTTTTTTTTTTTTAGACATAAAGCCCGGCTGGAGCGGAGTGGTGTGATCTCGGCTCACTGCAACTTCTGCCTCCCTGGTTCAAGGGATTCTCCTGTCTCAGCCTCCTGAGTAGCTGGGATTACAGGCATGTGCCACCACACCCAGCTAATTTTTGTACTTTTAGTAGAGATGGGGTTTCACCATGTTGGCCAGCCTGGTCTTAAACTCCTGACCTCATGATTTGCCCGCCTCAGCCTCCCAAAGTGCTGGGATTACAGACGTAAGCCACCATACCCGGCCTCTATTTTTTTTTTAGGTGATGGGGTTTCACTATGTTGCCCTAGCTGGTCTCCAACTCAAGCAATTCTTCTGCCTCAACCTCCCAAATAGCTGGGATTACAGGATCTGACTCTAAAGCCTGGGCTGCAGTGCAGTTGTGCAATCAGGGCTCACCCCAGCCTTGACCTCCCAGGCTCACTCGATCCTCCCACCTCAGTCTCCCAAGTAGCTGGAACTACAAGTGCATACCACCATGCTCAGCTAATTTTTTTATTTTTATTTTTGTATTTTTTACAGAGGCAGAGTTTTGCCTTGTTGCCCAGGCTGGTCTTGAACTTCTGAGCTCAAGTGATCTGCCTGCTTCAGCCTCCCAAAGTGCTGGGGTTCCAGGAGTGCACACCTGGCTTTTTCTAGATTCTTATGCTCTGTCCAAGCAAGTGTGGGAATGTCTCTAAAACAGTCTAGCCAGTCAACATGTATTGCTGGGCACAGTGGCTCATGCCTATAATCCCAACACTTTGGGATTTGAGTATCTGGAGGTCCAGGTGAGAGGAACACTTGAGGTCAGGAGTTCAAGACCAGCCTGGTCAACATGGTGAAACCCCCGTCTCTACTAAAACTACAAAAATTAGCTGGGTGTGGTGGTGTGGCCTATAGTCGCAGCTACTCGGGAGGCTGAGACACAAGAATCACGTGAACCCGGGAGGCGGAGGTTGCAGTGAGCCGAAATCATGTCATTGCACTTCAGCCTGGGCACAGAGTGAGACTCTGTCTCCAACAACAACAACAACGAAGCATATTAAACACCACTAATTTCTCCAATAAGTGCCTACTTTCACCAACCATTATGTTAATTAACAAATTATTAGGCTGGGCATGGTGGCTCATGCCTGTAATCCCAGCACTTTGGGAGGCCAAGGCAGGTGGGTCACCTGAGGTCAGGAGTTCAAGACCAGCCTGGCCAACGTGGTGAAACTCCATCTCTACTAAAAATAAAAAAATAAAAAAACTAGCTGGGCGTGGTGGTGGGTGCCTGTAGCCCCAGATACTCAGGAGGCTGAGGTAGGAGAATCGCTTGAACCTGGAAGATTGAGGTTGCAGTGAACCAAGATTGTGCCATTGCACTCCAGCCTGGGCAACAGAGTAAAACTCTGCCTCAAAAAAAAAAAAAATTCATTTCACCAGTGAAAAAACCCATTGTAAACATTCATATGCAACTTAGCAAAGCATCTAGTGTTGATGAGTGAGAAAACTAGCTGAAGCCTTCAGAGTAGCTGCATCTGGAATGGAGGCTTTCTGATACAACACTTGCTAACCACTTCAGGATGCAAGTCCCCAGTTAAGAAAATGCTAACCCCTGGGGTGTCATTTCAACTATCCAATACAAGTACAATAACACATTGCCTTTGCTGCAGTATTTTAAAGTAAGTTACAGACACTATTTAATAGGGGGCAGAAAAAGACTTTGTCATTATTGTTTGTCTCAAAGTTTATTGTCTTTAGTATTTCAAATATTCATTGCTATAGACTTAAAATGAATTTTAAAGTCACTGTCATAATCGAATCTAAAGGGGTGGAAAGTCATTAGCCAAAATGCTCTTTCCCTGTTGTAGAAAACAGGCTTCTTTTGAATTTTATTTTTCCCTTGCCATACTTTTGAAGGTGATAAAAGAATTTTTTTTGTTGTTCTTTGAGACAGAGTCTTGCTCTGTTGCCCAGGCTAGAGTGTAGTGGGGTGAGCCACTGCACCCAGCCCAATAGAAGAAATATTAAAAATAGCATTCTTACTGGGCACAGTGGCACACGCCTGTAATCCCAGCACTTTGGGAGGCTTAGCTGGGTGGATTGCTTGAGGTCAAGAGTTCAAGAGCATCCTGGTCAACGTCGAAGACCCCATCGCTACAAAAAATTAAAATAATAAAATTAACCAGGCACAGTGGTGTATGCCTATAGTCCCAGCTATTCAAAAGGCTGAGGCAGGAAAATTGCTTGAGTCCAGGAGTTCAAGTTTTCCGTGAGCTGTGACAGCACTGCTGCACTCTAGCCTGGGCAACAGAATGAGACCCTGTGTCAAAAAAAGAGATAGGACTCTCAAAATCATATCTTTACTGGTCCAGCCTTTCCACTGAATATAAGATTACACCCATACAACACCACTGACAGCTTTTTGTCCAACCCAGGGCCTCCATGTTCAGTCAGGCAGGTTTTGCACTGTACATCTGTGTAGCTTTTTCACGCTTCTGATCCAGTCTGTGCTTGAGTGCTGACAATTTCATAAAGCAGACCATTCCTTTTTTTGTAGCTCTGTTTCTCTCAACAGGTTTGTTGTTTGCCTATTTATTTATTTGAGCCAGAGTCTTGCTCTGTCACTCAGGCTGGAGTACAATGGCACAATCTCGGCTCACTGCAGCCTCCACCTCCTGCATTCCAGCAATTTTCCTGCCTCAACCTCCCAAGTAGCTGGGACTACAGGCATGTGCCACCACACCTGGCTAGTTTTTGTATTTTTAGTAGAGACAGCGTTTTGCCCTGTTGGCCAGGCTGGTATCAAACTCCTGACCTCAGGTGATCCACCTGCCTCGGCCTCCCAAAGTGCTGGGATAACAGGCGTGAGCCACAGCACCAGGCCTCAACAGGTTTTATTTCTGTCTAGTAAAGTCTGCCTCCCTGCAATTTAAACCCATACTTCTTATTCTCATTTCTTTAGATAGACATCATTTCTTCACAGTGGCCTTTCAAGATCAAAACTGAGGTCTCACATAGTTTCTTTCTTTTTTTTTTTGAGACAGAGTCTCACTCCATCACCAGGCGCCAGGCTGGAGTGCAGTGGTGCAACCTTGGCTCACTGCAACCTCCACCTCCTGGGTTCAAACAATTCTCCTGCCTCAGCCTCCCGAGTAGCTGGGACTACAGGTGCGCACCACCACGCCCCACTAATTTTTTTGTATTTTTAGTAGAGACGGGGTTTCACCATGTTGGCCAGGATGGTCTCCATCTCTTGACCTCGTGATCCACCCGCCTCGGCCTCCCAAAGTGCTGGGATTACAGGCGTGAGCCACCGCACCCAGCCCATAGTTTCTTTATTAGGCAAACATTCACAGACCTTTCAGCATTTCCTTTCTCCTAGTGTTCCTTTACTGGAGATAAGTTTTTATTAACTAAAGAGTCTAGAATTACACTTAACACTTTCAGTGTAGAGCACAGTAAAACTCCTGCTTCCTAGGGGCTAATCCCATGCTCCTATTAAGATAGCCCACAAATGATTTAAATCTTTACTAGTTTCATGCTATTAAGAAAAGTCACAGGCCAGGGACGATGGCTCATGCCTGTAATCCCAGCACTTTGGGAGGCCAAGGCAGGTGGATCACCTGAGATCAGGAGTTTGAGACCAGCCTGGCCAACATGGTGAAACCCCGTCTCTACTAAAAATGCAAACATTAGCTGGGCAAGGTGGTATGTGCCTGTAATCACAGCTACTATGAGGAAGGAGGATCTCTTGAACCTGGGAGGTGGAGGTTACAGTGAGCTGAGATCATACAACTGCACTCTAGCCTGGGCAACAGAGCGAGTCTCTGTCTCAAAAAAAAAAAAGAAAGAAAGAAAGAAAGAAGGAAGGAAGGAAGAAAAGAAAGAAAGAAAGAAAAAAAGAAAGAAAGAAAAGCCAGGATGAGTGTGGTGTCTCACACCTGTGATCCTAGCACTTTGGGAGACTGAGGTGGGAGGATCACTTGAGCCCGGGAGTTTGAGACCAGCCTGGGCACCATAGTGAGAACCTGACTCTATTTATTTATTTGTTTATTTTAAAAAAGAAAAGCCAATGGGCACGGTGGCTCACACCTGTACTCCCAGCACTTTGGGAGGCTGAGACAGGCAGATCACCTGAGGTTAGGAGTTCAAGATTTGCCTGGCCAACATGGTGAAACCCTATCTCCACTAAAATTACAAAAATTAGCTGAGTGTGGTGGCACGCTTCTGTAGTCCCAGCTACTCAGGAGGCTGAGGCAGGAGAATTGCTTGAACCCGGGAGGCGGAGGCTACAGTGAGCCGAGATCATGCCACTGCACTCCAGCCTGGGAGACAGAGCAAGACTCCATCTAAAATACAAAAGCTTGTAGTCAGCTAAAAACCCCAGCTTATTTTTATATCAAGGTCCCATTTGGGGCAGGTTTTTTTTTTTTTTTTTGATATGGAGTCTTACTCCGTTGCTCAGGCTGGAGTGCAGTGGTGCGATCTCAGTTCACTGAAACCTCCACCTCCCAGGTTCAAGCGGTTCTCCTGGCTCAGCCTCCCGAGTAGCTGGGATTACAGGCGCCCACCACTATGCCCAGCTAATTTTTTTATTTTCAGTAGAGACAGGGTTTCACCATAATGGCCAGGCTGGTCTCAAACTCCTGACCTCAGGTGATCCGCCCACCTTGGCCTCCCAAAGTGCTGGGATTACAAGTGTGAGCCACCTCGCCCAGCCTGGGGCAGATTTTTAATCAGTAGACTGAGTTATATACTTGTGACTTTCAGGTGACCATGGTGATTACTTCCGGCTGCTGCTTCCAGGTAACTACATTGTCACTGCCAAAGCACCTGGGTTTGACCCACAGACAGAGACTGTGACCGTGGGTCCTGCAGAACCAACATTGGTGAGTTAGGTTGAGCTTGATGGTGCACTGTAAAGATCACTTATAAAGTCTTTTTAGGACAGTGTCTCACTCTATCACCCAGGCTGGAGTGCAGTGGTGCCATCATGGCTGACTGCAGCCTCAGTCTCCCTGGCTGAAGCAATCCTCCCGCCTCAGTATCCCAAGTAGCTGGGAGTGAGTATAAGTCACACCACCATGCCCGCCTAATTTTTCTACTTTTTGTAGTAAAAGGGTTTTACCATGTTGCCCAGGCTGGTCTTGAACTCCTTGGCTCAAGCAATCTGCCCACCTCAGCGTCCCAAAGTGCTGAGATTACAGGCATGAGCCACCACCCTTGGCCCTTACAAAATCTTAAGTGATTACACACCTCTAGTCTTTGCCCAGCTTCCTTCTTTTACTATTTTTTAAAGGATTAATTGCTCTCACATCTTAAGTTTTGTTCTGTCGCCCTCCTATTATATCCTTCCTCACTACCTTTTGGCTTTTCCTCTTCTGTTTAACATAGCATAGTGATTTAAAGCACTGCCTATTTCTAAATTCAGCTCATTTGCCCACAGACCTTGGACAAATTACCTAATCTATCTCCTTCTTAGTTTCTTTCTCAGTAAATTGGTAATAATAGTGCCTCCTTCACAAGAAGCTGAAATGAGAAGGTGCACATAAAGCCTTTGGTATGTAGGGGCCACATCAACTCTCAAAAGGCAGATAAATTGGAGAAAAGGTATACCAATTTATTTAACGTGCATGCACAGAAGCCTACAGAATGAAGACCCAAAGATACAGGGGAGATTGTCCATTTTTATGCTTAGGTTCAACAAATTAGGTACAGCTAGGCATAAATGCAGTTAGACAAAAAAGGTATCAGCTAATGCTATGTACTGAATGAAGAAATCTAGCAAGGCCTGTCTGTCCAGATTCTTCTGGGCTCTCTGAGCATGCATTTCTTCCTTCTGGGTATGGGTCAGTACCCTCTCTGAAAAGAGAGTCTTACGACCTACAGTCAAACAAGGTAGAGTCTTATGACTTGTAGTCAAACAAGGTAGGTTAAATAGGTTCTCCTCATCCTCCTTCTCTTCCTCCTCCTCTTCTTCTTCTTTCTTTTTTCTTCTTCTTTCTTCATAGAGACAGGGAGTGACTCTGTCCCTCAGGCTGGAGTGCAGTGGCACAATCATGGCACACTGCAGCCTCAGACTCAAGAGATCTTCTGCTTCATCTTCCCAAGTAGCTGGGACTACAGGCACATGCCACCACGCCCAACTAATATATATATATATATATATATATATATATACTTTTTGAGATGAAGTCTTGCTCTGTTGCCCAGGCTGGAGTGCAGTGGCTTGATCTCGGCTCACTGCAACTTCTGCTTCCTGAGTTCAAGTGATTCTCCTGCCTCAGCCTCCCGAGTAGCTCCTGCCACCAAGCCCAGGTAATTTTTGTATTTTTAGTAGAGATGGGTTTTCACCATGTTGGTCAGGCTGGTCTTGAACTCCTGACCTCGGGTGATCCACCCTTCTCGGCCTCCCAAAGTGCTGGAATTACAGGCATGAGCCACTGCACCCGGCCTAATTTTTATTGTTTTTTGTAGAGATGGGGTTCTCTGTGTAGCCCAGGCTATAGTGCAGTGGTACAGTCATGGCTCACTGCAGCCTTGAAGTGTTAGCCTCAGGAGATCCTTGCACCGTGGCCTCTCAAAGCACTGGGATTACAGTGGTGAGCCACTGTGCTCCCTCGGCCTAGACTGTGCTCCAACTAAATCGGGTAATTTCTTTAAGACCAGTTTCTACAGAGAAAGGCAGTGGCCTTACATTCTTCTGTGCCACTGGGAAGGACTGCCACCAGAGGGCATCCATTCTGATGATCCGTGGGCCCTGATGTTGCTTTCCACTCAATGCTGCAAAGAGCCAGCTACTCTTCAAGATTCAACTCTCCAGGGCTTTATTTTATAGATAGGATGAGAAGCAGAGAACTTCTTTGATTTTAAAGCCTGGGCCTTTTCAGGTTTGAGCTAAAGGAGCTCAGAGATCATGGACACTAATCCCCAGATTTCTCAAATGTGGACAAAATAACGAGGCAGTCCTACTTAACGGCCATCTACAGATCTCATTTCCCAGAAGTCAGCCTTTCCTAGGGCCGCCTCATGCCTTCTGTACACAACCCTAGAGCTTAGTAGACCCTCCCACTCCCTTTCCCAATTAACATGATGCAATCAAGTCAAGCTTGTCTTTTGTTATTTATTGAATAATTACTATGTGTGACATGCTATGAGAGCTTTCCAGCATTGTCTCATTTAACCTTCACAACAACCCTGTGAGATAGATGCAAGTATCCCCATTTGTGGCTTAGAGAAGATAAAAGAAACTTGCATAACATCACATAGCAAGTGGTGGGAGCCAGGATTTGAACTTACGTCAGGCTCTCTGGCTGCCTTCTTAGCCAGTGTGTTACAGGAACTCATACTAAGTGTACAATCTGTGTTTGTAGATACTTATTGTAACACAAGGATCAGGGGAAAGAACTATGCTTTAAATCCTTTGAGAATTCCTCTGGAATTTCCAGATGGTTTCTTCCTCCATCTCCTCCTCCCCCAGTCCCATCTCCTGAATAATGTAAATTACTTCTCCTTACAGTTGCTGGAAACAGAGAGTAAATCTTTCACTGTAGCCTATGAGCTGATCCAGGGTCCTCTTTCCTTTTTTTCTTGTTATATAAAATTGAATGACCAGTAGGCAGTTACATATATAAGTCTTGCATTACCAGCAAGTCTGTTCAATGCCAAATTCAAACAATTGCATGTCCTCTTGAGTAGCACACTCTATTTCAAAGGATTTTACCCCCCTTTTCACATATTATTTAAATTAACATAACTCATCATTATGTCAAATATACTCAGAGTAGAAAATAAATCTGTCATTTGGAAACAATTTCCAGGTATAGTAACAACTGAAAGCGCATTTATTGATCACAAAGGAATCTGTCTCCCTCCCCAGTCTAAAGCAGATATCCATCTGGCTGGGAAAGAAAAAAGGAAGAAAAGATTGGCCAGGTGTGGTGGCTCGTGCCTGTAATCCTAGCACTTTGGGAGGCTGGGGTATAATATCACTTGAGGTCAGGAATTTGAGACCAGCCTGGCCAACATGACGAAACCCCATCTCTACTAAAAATACAAAAATTAGCCAGGTGTGTTAGCGCATGCCTGTAATCCCAGCTACTTGGGAGGCTGAGGCAAGAGAATTGCTTGAACCCAGGAGACAGAGATTGCAGTGAGCTGAGGTCATACCACTGCACTCCAACCTGGGCAACGGAGCAAGACTCCATCTCAAAAAAAAAATCAGATTGTTTACTACAGGGTTTCCATAGTAGAATTAAGATGCTTTAAAATATCTCTGCCCGGTGTGGTGCCTCACACCTTTAATCCCAGTACTACTTTGGAAGACCTAGGCTGGTGGATCACTTGAGCCCAGGAGTTTGAGACCAGCCTGGGCAACATGGCGAAACCCTGTCTCTACAAAAAAGTACAAAAATTAGCCAGGCATGGTGGCATGCATGTGTAGTGCCAGCCACTTGGGAGGCTGAGGTGGGAGGATCACTTGAACCCAGGAGGTGGAGGCTGCAGTGAGCCATGATTGCATACCACTTCACTCCAGCCTAGATGACAGAGTAAGACCTTATCTCAAAATAAAATAAAATATGTTGCTTTTTCCCAAGGCCTTCCACATGGCACCACTCCTTTCCTTTTCCTTGCCTCATTTTCTTGTCTCTCTTCTCTCTCTTTTTTCCTGTCCTAGATTCCTGTGTTACTAAACAGGAACTGGTAAATAAGACAGTACAGTTGGCTCTGATTCTCTCCTCCCCACCCCTGGAGGAACCAGCAGAAAACTTGGCTATGAATTTTTGTGGAAAGAGCAGGAAATAACCCCATAGAGGGGCCTCTCAGTCAGCGGCATGTTTTTAAACTCCCAGCTGGCTTCAGGGGCTCAAGCTGTTCCAAGGGCAGGAAAGCCCAGGCCTGCCCCAGGGGAGTGTGGTCAGGATACTGTGCCACTCCCTCTCCTTCCTCTTCAGCCTGGGATAGTTCTATGGCTCTTCCACGCCGAGAATGTCCCACATTTGTCAGTGAAAAGTATCTTTCCATCCGCATGCTGTGGCCAGAAGAGAAGTTGCAATGCAACGCTTGAAAGGATGCATTAATGCACGTGGAAATTTTGAGTTTAAGAATCCAAGCAGGGTGTGGTGGCATGTGCCTGTAGTCCCAGCTACTCAGGAGGCTGAGGCAGGGAGATCTCAAACCCAGGAGTTTGAGTCCAGCCTTGACAACATAATAACCCATCTCTAAAATTTAAAAAAAAAAAAAAGGAAAATAAATAAGAGTCCAACCAACACTCTTTATCATCTCTACGATCTATAAAATCAATGAAGTATGGCAGAAGGTTTAGTTCTGAAGCACAGTGGCACTTACTGGCATGTCTGAGCATGGCACCTGTGAGTCACCCAGGCAGCATGAAGATTATCACAGTGCCATCAGTCATGGCTCTTGTCCTAAGTGGTAATATTGGTGAAATCGTGATTTGATGTGTAGATATTTTTCCTTTGTTTCTTTTGAAATGGAGTCTCACTGTGTCACCCAGGCTAGAGTGTAGTGGCATGATCTCGGCTTACTGCAATTTCTGCCTCCTGAGTTCAAGCAATTCTCATGCCTCAGCCTCCCAAGTAGCCAGAACTATTAGGCATACGCCACCAGCCCAACTAATTTTTGTATTTTTAGTAGGGACGGGGTTTCACCATATTGGCCAGGCTGGTCTCTAACTCCTGACCTCAGGTGATCTGCCCGTCTCAGCCTCCCAAAATGTAAGGATTACCATGCCTGACTTAATTTTTTCTTTTTAATTTTTATTTTTGACATGGAGTCTCACTGTCATCCAGGCTAGAGTGCAGTGGCATAATCTTGGCTCACTGCAGCCTCCACCTCCCAGGTTCAAGCAATTCTCCCACCTCAGCCTCCTGAGTAGCTGAGACTACAGGTGTGCACCACCACACCTGGCTAATTTCTTTGCATTTTTAGTAAAGACAGGGTTTCACCATGTTGGTCAGGCTGATCTCAAACTCCTGACCTCAGGTGATCCACCGCCTCAGCCTCCCAAAGTGCTGGGATTACAGGCATAAGCCACCATGCCCAGCCAATTTTTCTCTAATACGTATAAAATCAATAAATATTAATTTCATCCAGTCACACCCTATTTATCACCAGTGATTGCATACCAATTTTGGAGGAACATTAGCCAGGTCTATATGGCACCACCAGTGCTTCTCTGGATCACTGCTATAATAATTCTCAACTAGTACCCAGCCCTTAGAAACCGGAACTATGGCAAAAGATGGTTCACACAGATCTCCTAGCTTCTGCTTTTTCCCTTCCAGGTTAACTTCTACCTCAAAAGAAGCATCCCTCAAGTGAACTCTGTGGGGAGAGCTCCCAGCAGAAGGCACGGAGTTGGAGCCAAAGTGCAGTTGCAGGCAGCCAGAAAGAAAGAAATGGTGATGAGGCAGCTCCAGAGAGGCCCTGCCTGAAACCCACAGTGCCAGGCAACCCTTCAGAAAGGCTTTGCTCCTGCTCTTAGGTCACATGAAGCATTCTTCCTATTTTATTATCTGGGACATATTTAAATACAAACATACTTGGAGCAATTTAGAATGGTCTTTGTCTGTTCCAGGGATAAGCCATCTCTAGGTCATCGTGAAAGGAATTAGGGTCTATTGAAAGCTGATGTGGTAATACATACATCTAGTGGTGTTTGGTAAGGTTTTTCCATTCTGAGAATCCGGTTTAGGCTCCTTGCTGGTTCACACTGCATCCAGAGACTGGTTCTGGCTGGTTGGCAGCTGCATCTCCAGAATCCAGCACAGAGTGTGCAACAGAGTTAGTGCTCAGTGAAGATTTCTGAACCATCACTGAAATGGTGAAGTAAGTGATCCATCGTTGATGTTGTTCCCATAGCAAAATTAGGTGACCAGTTCTTCTGAAATCCCAGTGGATCATTTCAGCAATAGCATCTTAATAAGAAAAGAATTTGACATGCAAATACCTAGTGCCATGGCTACCCTTCTTTGTACATGGGTATTTAATAAATAGGCATCTTTCTTTCTTTTTTTTTTTTTTTTTGAGATGGAGTCTCTCTCTGTTGCCCAGGCTGGAGTGCAGTGGCGTGATCTCAGCTCACTGCAACCTCAGCTTCCAGGTTCAAGTGATTCTCGTGCCTCAGCCTCCTAAGTTGCTGGGACTACAGGTGTGTGTCACTATGCCCAGTTGATTTTTGTATTTTTAGTAGAGATGGGTTTCACCATGTTGGCCAGGCTGGTCTGGAACTCCTGATCTCAAGTGATCCACCCACCTTGGCTTCCCAAAGTGCTGGGATTACAGGTGTGAGCCACTATGCCCGGCCAATTATTTGCTTTTAAACTATTTTGTTTATTGGCATTTTCACGACATATAAAGATCTTTTATATTTTATTTATTTATTTATTTTGAGATGAAGTCTTGCTCTGTTACCCAGGCTGGAGTGCTGTGGCATGATCTCAGCTCACCACAACCTCCCTGGGTTCAAGCGATTTTCTTGCCTCAGCCTCCCGAGTAGCTGGGATTACAGGCATCCACCACTACACCTGGCTAATTTTTGCATTTTTTGGTAGAGACGAGGTTTTGCTGGGTTGACCAGGCTGGTCTTGAACTCCTGATCTCAGCTGATCTGCCCGCCTCGGCCTCCTAAAGTGCTGGGATTACAGGCATGAGCCACTGTGCCCAACTAGATCTTTTATAAAAAGCAATAAAAATCTTGAAATCTTTTCAGAAGCATCTGTGCATCAATACTTACTCCTAGATGAGACTAATTCTGCGGCCCTCTTTTTTTTTTTTTTTTTTTTTAACCTTTTTTTGAGACAGGATTTTGTTCTGTCACCCAGGCTGGAGTGCAGTGGTGTGATCACAGCTCACTGCAGCCTCAATCTAACCAGGCTCAAGCGATCTTCCCACCTCAGCCTCCTGTGTAGTTATGACTACAGGTATGTGCCATCACACTTAGCTAATTGTTTTATGTTTTTTGTAGAGACAGGATCCCACTATATTGCCCAGGCTGATCTCAAAGTCCTAGGCTCAAGCAATCCTCCTGCCTCAGCCTCCCAAAGTGCTGGGATTACAAGGCAAAAGCCACCATGCCCAGTCTGGGACCCTCATTTTTAAATGCACTTCTTAAAGTGCAGTATTCATTTGAAATGTTGTAATTCTGTATTACTTTTAGTAAGATCTTGCCATTTCTGTAAGTGTTTGCTGCTTCCAGGGCCTAATATTTCTGCATGAATGGGTAAGCATAGCTGGAAGGTGGAGTACTTAGTTCTTCAGTAGTAAAGGACCCCATTTTTACTTTAGATCTTGTCTTTAACTCTCAGATTCATTTGATTAACTTGGCTAATGGTTTTTTTCCTACCTTAGTGTGCAACAAAAAGAAACAAAAGGAATACTACAACACAAAAACCTCTGTGAATTTCTAAAAGATGAAGTTCATAGCCTCTGTACTATTACCATTTACTGCCAGTTTCTCTCTGACCCAGTCAGACATCTGAGGCCTCTAACTGGATCAAAGCCAGCTAACTGTTGCATCCAATCTGATCCTAGACCTAGTCCAGTTATATCACAACTTCCAAACCCAAGTCGTAGCAAAAATTCACTCAAACAAATAGATAGCTCAAAACATAAACCCACGGAGCTTCAGAATCTGAGAGAGAAGATACCCATGATCCCCAGTTGTAAGAGAGAGCAACAGACAAAATGCGTCTGGTGGGTACCTTGTTTGGTCACTCAATGCCCCTGGTGGGGGCTAGAAGCTCTACTTCAGATCCCATTTCTGACACCATCTATTAAAAAGAAAACCTTAGGCAAGTTAATTTTAACAGAGAGTTTACTGAGCAAAGAATGACTTACAAATCAAGCAGCCCCCAAAGCAGGATAGGTTCAGAGAGATTCCTGCACAGCTGTGGTCAAAAAAGACTTACAGGCAGAAAAAGGAAAGTGATGGACACGAACAGTTGGATTGTGTTTGCCTTATTTGGACACAATTTGAATAGCTGGCCACCTTCGATTGGCTTAAATTCAGTGATTGGCACAAGGGTAGGTTACAGTCTGTTTATGAATCCAATAAGGTTATCGTTCACTACGTATAGCAAGATCTTTACATAGAACTTAAACTATGTAAGGAGGCAACTTTAGGATAAACCTAACTTAGCAGACCTAATAAGAAATACATATTTTAGGCCAGGTTCAGTGGCTTGCACTTGTAATCCCAGCACTTCGGCACTTTGGGAGGGTGAGGCAGGCAGATCACTTGAGGTCAGGAGTTTGAGACCAGCCTGGCCAACATGGCGCCTGGCCCTACTAAAAATACAAAAAATTAGCCAAGCGTGGCGGTGCACGTCTGTGGTCCCAGCTACTCTGGAGGCGGAGACGTGAGAATCGCTTGAACCTGGGAGGCTGAGGCTGCAGTGAGCCGAGATCATGCCCCTGTACTCCAGCCTGGGCAACAGAGCAAGACTCCATCTCTAAATAAACAAACAAAGTCCATTCCTTTATGTTCTGCCATCCTAGAATCCACCCAAGAAGCCTGCTGGCTGGTGCCATGTGTCACCCTGAGAGGACAGACATGTTAGAAGGACATTTTTGGATTACAAAGCCAGAAGGAAAAGACTTCGTTGGAGGTCTCCTTCAATAGAGACAGTGTGGGCGTTTTCTATTTGCTTTTGCATTTTTTGTTTTGCTTTGTTTGTATGCTTGTGTGTTTGTTTTCAAAGGATCATCAACAAAACGAAAACACAAAATCCAACAACCCCCTGGGGGCTCAGTGGCCTGCCTGCATGCAGCACTCAGTCTCCTGTGAACAGAATCGCTCTAGAACACTCCTGATTTATGAACTTTTCAGCCAGGGTAACCTTGTGTACCTGGAGCAAGGATGGTGGGACTGTATTCCATGTGAATGGCGCCCCCTGGACCACAGCTCAAGGCAGAGCTACTGCTCTTGGCTCAATTTCCCACCTGATTTCCCCTGAGACTTTTTCCATGTTGAGCCCCCAAGTACTGGCCCTTTGGCTTGGACTGTTTTCCCCCTGCCTAGGATCCTTCAGTGACACTGTCCACCTTCACCCCAGCCATGACTTCTCCTTCCTCTGAGCATTGAGTCTTGGAGCTCTGGGCTTCCCCAGTGGCAGACCACACCCCAGGAACTCAGACCAGGCTCAGGGCTCAGGCCTCCGTGTTCTTGAGGGCTCCAGGCAGTTTCCTGAGGATGCTTCAGAAAAAAAAAAAATCACTTGCCTCTGAAGGGTAACATTCCCTTGGGAGAATCCCTCTCACTTTACCCCTAGTGTCCTTCCAAATCCTGGGCACTTTACAAGGTCCCATGGCAATGCATGCGTGGCCCGGAACTCCCAGGCAACTGGCACTCTCGTGCTCTCTCTCTCACTCATTCTCTCCCTCTCTCCCTCCTTCCTTCATGATTTCTAGCCCACTAGGCATGAACATCTCTTGTATAAATCCTTCTTTTCTTTTTTTTCTTTTTTTTTTGAGACAGAGTCTCGCTCTGTCACCGAGGCTGGAGTGCAGTGGCACAATCTCAGCTCACTGCAGCCTCTGCCTCCCGGGTTCAAGCAATTCTCCTGCCTCAGTCTCCCAAGGAGCTGGGACTATAGGTGTGTGCCACCACACCTGGCTAATTTTTTTTTTTTTTTTTTTTTGTATTTTTAGTGTAGATGGGATTTCACCATGTTGGCCAGGATGGTCTTGATCTCCTGACCTCAGGTGATCCGCCCACCTTGGCCTCCCAAAATGCTAGGATTACAAGCATGAGTCACCAAGCCCAGCACATTTTCCATATAGCAAATTCCTCCATGCAGTGGAGTTTCTCTAACAATACAATAACAAGCATTTGTAAACACTCTTGCATACGTTGCTTCATTTGGCCCTTTCGTGTGATCTGTCTAAATGAGCCATCTACACAGTAACTTGGATAATACCTAGCATTCCTGAGCACTGACTGTGTTCCAGATAATGAGCTAATAAGCACTTTATTATCCTCAAACCATCTTCTGAGGTTATTATTATCCACATTTTACAAACGAGAGCACATGCTCAGAGTTGGTAAGTAACTCTCCCAACGTCACTCAGCTGGTAGGTGACGTAGCCTGGATTCAGAGCCAGGTCCCTAGACCTTGAAGTTCTTTCTGTTACACTGTGGCTCAGGTAAACATGCGACCATATTTACAAATGCCAATACATGGTGAAGGGGGAAATACAAGAGCTTTAAAAGTCAGTAGTGAATTCAGAAGCATATAAATCTGGACAGATGACCTTCCCCTCCTCCCTGGAACTGAGGAGGTCCCTGTATTACAATGATCGATGCCATTCATTCAGCGTCTCCTCAGGGCCAGTCCTAAGGGCTTCATGTGTAATTTTTCTTACTAGGCGTGTGATGGTGATCAAGTCTCCTGACTTCCCTTACTCCCAATTTTGAATAGGATGACAATGCCTGCTCCTGGGGCTGTTATGAGAGGTGATGGAGATGAAGCATGAATAGCACTCAGCACTGGGAGGAGCAGCAATCATTACTATCACAAGGACTGTGATCAGGGTCAGAAAACATTCTACATGGACCTTCCTAGGAGGGAGGCAGCCTTCCCAGAAGCACGAAGCACCCCACCCCAATAGCACCAGCCAGGACTGAGTACATGGCCATCCCTGGGCCATCACTGTTAAAGGGATGAGTGCCATGCACAGGCTAGTCACATGGGGTGGAAGAACACAGGCCAAACAGATAACATTCTTTTCAAAGAAAATCCTTTTTATGTATTAATTTAGAGACATGATCTCATTCTGTCACCTGTACTGGAGTGCAGTAGTGCCATCATGGCTCACTGCAGCTTTGACCTCCAGGGCTCAAGCCATCCCCACCACCTCAGCCTCCCAAGTAGCTGGGACTACAGGTGTGTGCCACGATGTCTGGCTAATTTTTTTAATTTTTTTGTAGAGACAGGGTCTTGCCCTGTTGCCCAGACTGTTCTTGAATTCCTGGGCTCAAGCCATCCCCACTCTTTGGCCTCCCAAAGTTCTGGGATTACAAGCGTTGGTCACTGCACCTCGCCCTGTTGATTTTTTTTTAACTTAACCCCCTCCAAAATATTAAAAGGGATCTAATTCATAACCTCCAGCAATATTTCTCAAATCCCCATTTCACACCACCCCAATTTCTCCAAAGCCCCTCAGAAGGCCCCTCCTCATAAGGCTCTTCCTCTACCACCAGCCCTTAAAGGCCCTTCCCCCTGTGATCTATATTGACTTGGTCTCTTCTAATGACAGCTTTCCTTCTTGCCCCTGTCTCCAGCCTGGTCTTTCTCTGCTCAACTTTGGGATGGTCCTCAACTCCTCTCCCATCCCAAACCCAGTTGAACAGAAAACCCTCCAGCCTCTACCTTCAAACTAGGTCCAGAATCCAGCCACACCTCACCCCTTCCCTTCTACCACTTGGGTCCAGGCCACATCATCCCTCACCTGGGCTCCTGTAAGAGCCTCCTCTGTGGCCTCGTGGCTCCACCCTTGCCCTGTAGTTGATGCTGCGGCATACCAACCTGATCAACTCTTTCAACAGAGGCATTCATTTTCCCGGCTTCCAGACCTGTCACCTGCCAATGGCTCTCAGTCGAGTCCCTTCAGGAGTTTCCCTCGTAGGGAAGGGGCTAGGTTTAGGAAGAGAGCTGCCTGGCTGAGCTCACACCCCTTTTCTGGGAGCAGCCCACGTGCTATGACCGCTCAATGCAGGGGTATCAAGTCCAGGCCCCTCGCCTGCATTCGGGACGTCTCTGAAAGACCATCCCATTGGGCCTCAGCTGCAATGGCCACACTTAGGCCCCTGCCCAGTCCTGCCTCCCTCACTCCTCCACAGATGCTGATCCCAGTGGTACATCCCAACAAACTTCCTGCATGTTTTCCTCTCTCTCAGAGTCTGTTTCTGGAGAAATCCACCCTGTGACACCCCCTGCTGTCCTCTCTCCCCAAGCAGCCCAGAAGGATGCTATTAAAATACAAGTCCCATCATGTCACACCTCTGCCCAGGGTCTCCAGGGGCTCCTCATTTCCCTAAGGGTAAAAGTCAAGGCCCTAATAATGGCTCCAAGAGCCTGACCAGCCCACCTTGCCTTCTCTCTCCTTGGCTTTTTTCCTGCAGCCTCCTCGGCCTCCTTGCCTGACTAGGCATGCTCCCACCTTGGATTCTCTCTGCCCACTGCACTCTGGCCTCAGCCCTCTGCGTGGCTCATGCCCTCACTTCCCTCTGGTCTCCACTCTAATGTCACCTGTTCATGAAGCCAAGACCAATACCACTCCCAAATTATTGCCCTTGGCACATTTTTTTTTTTTTGAGATAGGATCTCACTCTGTCACCCCAGCTGGAGTGCAGTGGTGTAATCACAGCACCCTCAACCTCCTAGGCTTAGGCAATCCTCTCACCTCAGCCTCCCAAGCAGCTAGAACTACAGGCATACACCACAACACCTGGCTAATTTTTGTATTTTTTTGTAGAGACAGGATTTCACTATGTTGCCCAGGCTGGTCTCAAACTACTGGGCTCAAGCGACCTGCCCACCTTGACCTCCCAAAGTGCTGGGATTACAGGCACAAGCCATGGCACCTGGCCCTACTTTATTTTTTCCATAGCATCTCCAGCTATGGATTCCAGCCTACCATACATCTCCACATACCATTTATCCTGCATGTTCCTTATCTGCTACCTCCCTTCCCACTGGAACTTAAGCTCATGACAGGGATCTCTGTTTTGCTCACTGCCATATCCCAAGTGCCAGGAATAGAGCCTGGCTCGTGGTAGGCTTAAACAGGCATCTTTAGAATGGATGAGTGAATAAATGAATGAATGAATGAGTCCAAAGCTGCATCACAAAACTCTAGATGTTCCCCAAACAGCAACAGCAGAGCTTCCCATGTCAATGTGGGAAAGAGGAGTGAGTCTATGAACTCTCTCACAATCATTGTGTTCTGGGTCATCTACCTTGTAAGCAAAAATTGCCACCAATTTCAGTGTCTGAATTTACACTGGCACTTTTTTTGAGACGGAGTCTCACTCTGTCGCCCAGACTGGAGTGCAATGGCACACTCTCAGCTCACTGCAGCCTCCACCTCCCGGGTTCAAGCGATTCTCCTGCCACAGCCTCCCAAGTAGCTGGGATTACAGGCACGTGCACCAAGCCCGGCTAATTTTTGTATTTTTAGTAGAGATGGAGTTTTACCATCTTGGTCAGGCTAGTCTCGAACTCCTGACCTCATGATCCACCCGCCTCAGCCTCCCAAAGTGCTGGGATTACAGGCGTGAGCCACTGCGCCCAGCCTACACTCACATTAAGATCATACTTCTACCTAGTGAAATAAAAGAGAATGATGCCCTTGCCCCAAAGTAAAGTCTTCTCCAATTGGATGAGACCACGCATGGCGACGGCTTCATCCAGTGCCTGGCATTCAGCGTGTGCTTCACGAAAGGCAAACGTGGCTGCTTCTTTTATTTCCTTGTCAGAGCTCCTCAGTGCTGGCCCGAGAAGAGACAAAACATCAGACAGGTTGATGCCAATGGGAGTTGAGTTGTCTTTGATATTAGGTGAAATTTATTTTCCAATTTTCTGTAATGTAGTTATAATTATAATTTAAATTGTATACATACATATTTACTTAAGGAGAAGTAAAATATCTAGTGTATAGAATTTTAAAATTACATGAATATATGAAAAAAAATTATTAACCAGGAAGTAAAAGTAGGTTAATATCCAGAGTTGAATCAGAAATAAAAGATTCAATGGGCACTGTGGCTCACACCTGTAATCCCAGTACTTTGAGAGGCTGAGGCAGGAGGATCACTTGAGCTCAGGAGTTCAAGACCAACCTGGGCAACATAGCAAGACCCCATCTCTATTTAAAAAAAAAATTAAAAATTAGCCAGGCATGGTGTCATGCTCCTGTAGTCCCAGCTACTTGGGTGGCTGAGGTAGAAAAATTGCTTGAGCACAGGAGGTTGATGCTACAATGAGTTATCATTGCACCACTGCAGTCCAGCCTGGGAACAGCATGCGACCTTATCAGAAAGAAAGAAAGAAAAGAAACAGAAAGAAAGAGAGAAAGAAAGGAAGGAAGGAAGGAAAGAAGGGAGGGAGGGAGTGAGGGAAGAAGGAAGGAAGAAAGGAAGAGGGGAGGGGGGAGAGAGAGAAAGAAAGGAAGAGAGGGAGGGAGGAAGAGAGAGGGAGGGAGAGAGAGAAAGAAGAAAGAAAGAAAGAAAAAGAAAGAAAGAAAGAAAGAAAGAAAGAAAGAAAGAAAGAAAGAAAGAAAGAAAGAAAGAGAGAGAAAGAAAAAGAGAGCAAGCAAGAAAGAATTCCATTAATGGAAATTGTTATGAAAGAATTTTCTGATAGAGAAGATGGTGTATTCTATTCATCAATTTTTTTAAAGGCAGAAACAGGAAATCAAATCTAAATTGGGTCAGAAAAGTTAACTTTTACCATAAGGAGAAGATTCTTTACCTATCCAGGTGTTTTGTCAGGGTCTGCCTTCTCTAACTCTGGAAACTTTTCAAACTTCATGTTCATTTCTTCCTTTAAAGAGTGAAGTTCACCAACTCTTGTACATACTTAAAGAGATTGATTTTTAAGCTCACTGCTCTGATATAAAATGTACACCATCTCCTCTCCTTTCATGTTCAATTCCCACTGGACCAAACCAGGCATAAAAAGTTAGAAGAAGCCTCAGCTATTATTAAAGGAGAAATATATGGTTGAAGAAATGGGTCAAGGAGATTTAAAAATAAGCCCATCTATTAATTATTGTTTTCTTTATTTTATTTTATTTTATTTTATTTTTAATAAAGGCGGGGTTTCACCATGTTGGTCAGGCTGGTCTTGAACTCCCAACCTCAGGTGATCCACCCGCCTTGGCCTCCAAAGTGCTTGGATTACAGTTGTGAGCCACCACACCCGGCCTAATTATTGTTTTCTATATGTCAAACACATACACCCATGGGCTCATTTAAATCTCATACTAGCCCTAAAAAGTAAAGAATGTTATAACCCTTCTTGTATACTTAGTACACTAAAGCTAGGACGAGGTAGCTAGTCCAAGATTACACAGTGAGTAAATGGTGGAACAAGAACTTGATCAGACATAGGTAGTCTGTTTCAAGGTTGTGCTCTTACCCACTGCCCTATACCCCATCCAACCCCTCAGTGATACGATACAATGAGAGAACTGCTGGGGCAGATAAGCCAGTGGCACTGTTAGGATTACAGACAAATCCCTTAGGATTACAGACAAAGAGGCACTGAGGACACTAGTTCTGTGTGAACTGCAACCTTACTAAGGGCAAAAGTTGGTCCTTGGGAAATGTTTCCCAAAAAAGAGATGTGACTGGGAAGAATTCTAAAGGCAAAGCTATGAAAGCCACTGTGGAAATACACAGAAATGGTGCCTGGTCATTATGTGAAGTCTGTTCAGTAGAAGACCTTTTTGTCAAGTAATGACGTAAGAAGTGATTTAAAGCCACCTGGCATTTTACCATGATGTGCCTCTGTGTGGGGTTTTCTTTGTATTTTCTTGCCCAGCTTAGAGTAAATAGTGCTTCCTGAAACCATTAGCCAATTTTGGAAGATCCTTGTTAACAACCTTTTCAAATACTGCTCCTGCCCTATTCTGTTCTCCCTGCCTTCAAGGACTCCAATTATATACATGTTAGACCTTTCACCATATCCTGTGTGTCTCTCATACTCTTTCCTGAGTTTTCAATCCTTTTCCTCTCTCTGCTCCAGTCCATTTCTTTCTGACTTACCTTCCAATTCGCTATTCATCTCTTCAACTGTCATCTGTTGTGAAGCCCACTATTGAACCCTCAAGATCTGTTGTTCTATTTCTCGGTTCTAGAATTTCCATCCAGTTCTTTTTTATCTCCAGTTCTTTACTATAACTTGCTGAACTGTGATCTAATGTCTTGATGTTAATCAATTACCTTAAAGTCTGTGTCTCATACATCCAATGTCTGGATATACTGTAGGTCTGTTTTTGTTGTGTTTTTTCATGTTTTTCAGTCATGTAGATTAAACATTGTGTATGACAAACTATAGAGGTAATTTGAAGCTCTGGGTGATATTATCTTCCTCCCAAAAGCATCTGTGTTGCTCCTGGAAGTCAGTTCAAAGAGGGGTAGATCACTCTGATAATATCAATGACTAAGCTGATTTAAATGTGGGCTTGTCTTTGTGAGGGTTTCTCTACTTCTGGCTCAACCCCTTCTGAAGGAATAGACCCAAGGTACATACAAGAGCTCTGCCTACTTGGTGTGCTTTAAATATAGCTTTTCTCTCCTCCATCCTATGAGTGCCAGAGGCTCTTCTCTCACCTTCCCAGCCTTTCATTTGCTACTTTCTCCTTTGGCAGTAACCTCGAGGGGAGAAGTGGCATCAGATGCCACACTCACTTTGCTGTGCTTCCTTTCTCTCTGAGATGGTGACCCCTCATGTCCTCACTTCCTTGGGAGGCTCTGCTACCATCAAGCAGATTTTTTATATACATTCTATTTTCTAGTTGTTTTCAGTGGGAGGGCTGGTGTACAATAAGCTGTCTACCATTATTGAAAGTTCAAATCCCCCTCATGGCATTGTAGTTGAAAATGTGGTGAGTTGGGTACGAAAAATTGGATGGGAAAAAAAAAAAGCCAACAAAGAAACAGTTATAATCTGGAAGAGAAGATTTCTTGGCAAGACAAAACACGGGATGGGCTATTCTGATCTCTCCCTTCTCCTCTCATCTGCCTAATTTTGATTTAAGAGCTTTAGGAAGGTAAATTAGAGGAGCTAAACAGGTTTGTGGAGAATACCTACAGCTAATAATTAGATTTTCTGAAAGTAAAGGTGCATGTTCAGGGGCAAATTTCATTTTACAATAAAAGTAAATTAACAAAATGTCACTGATACTGCAAAAAGGATTTAAAATATTGCTAATACTAGCTATACAGATCAAACCAAATACTAAAGACACAAGCATCTGAATGAAAATAAATATAATACAAATCACATATAAATGAGATAATTCAAAACTTTCCAAAATATTAGTCCTTTCCAGAAAAGTTATATATTACATAACTATATGTGCAAGTCACATTTAAATAGCATTCACTGGTCAACCCAAGATTCAGACACAAACTACTACCTTTTGGTAAACTCTCCCCTTCTAGTTGAATCAGACTTCAGAGCCCTCGGAAATGTATTAAATGGCCACTGTGTTCAATGGAATGCCTTCCAGAATTCATACTTTCCATAACACTCTCTCTTTCTCTCTTTCTCTCTCTCTCTCTCATTTGGTTCTTTAGTAAAATTAATTTTTAGTTGAATAACAGAAAAGTCACTTTACTACCTAGCTAAGTAGCTGAGGTTTAAATCTAAATCTAAATTTATCATACAGTTTTGGTGGATACCAACACTGCCATTCAAGGAACAGAATCTTGAGGGCGATGAGCCTTCAAAGAGGGTAAACGAAGACTCAGAGTCAAGTGACGATAATCTCATTTCCTTAGCAACTTCCCACTTTACTTGATCTCAGAGAAATCTTAAATGTGCAATGTAAACTGAATTTGAAACCTAAATCAGATATTCACAAAGCTTTCTCTGAAAAGAGGTTCATCAAAGGGTGGATCTATCGACATATCTGTCTTTCTATTCATACACAGAGATACAGACAGACACACACATACATACACGAATAATTGGAAAACTGGACTGTTTTAGTCCATTCTCACACTGCTAACAAAGACATACCTGGGACTGGATAATTTATAAAGGAAAGAGTTTTAATTGACTCACAGTGCAGCATGGCTGGGGAGGCCTCGGGAAACTTGCAATCATGGCAGAAGGGGAAGCAAATACATCTTTCTTCACATGGCAGCAGTAAAGAGAAGTGTCAAGCAAAAGAGAGAAACCCTTTATAAAACCATCAGATCTCATGGAGAACTCACTATTGTGAGAACAGCATGAGGGTAACCGCCCCCATTATTAAATTACCTCCCACCGGGTCCCTCCCACCACACATGAGGATTATGGAACCTACAATTCAAGATGAGTCTTGGGTGGAAACATAGCCAAACCATACCATGAACACAATCCAAAAACCAAATAACAGGGGCTTGGTTAAGTAACAAATTGATTTTATAGAAGTTTTTTTAATAACATGAAAAAAAAATTCACAATCTAGTTCCAAACATTATAACGTGGTCAAATTTTTATAAGGAAAAATGCAAAATGGTGAGAGTAGAATATATGAGATTTTTGATTTTTCATTTATGTTTTGCATTTTCCAAATTTTCTAATCCAACACAATGCCAAAAGCTATTTCCTATTCATTCACTTTAAGGTCTATCGGTGACCAATAATCTATTTCTACATAGAAGCAAAACAGTGTCACAGAAAAGGCCTGGACCCAGAGTAGAAAGATAACAAGCCAAGTCCCGGCTTCACCATTCACGCCTGAGTCACTCTGAATAAGTCATATCACTTCTGGGGCCCTCAGCTCTCCCTTCTATGAAGACGAAGGTCATCTAAGTACATGAGGTGATGTATATGTTAATTAGCTTGATTTGGCCATCCCACAATGTATACATTTCAAAACATCATGTCATACAACATAGATACAGTATTTTTCAACTTAAAAAATAAATTTAAAAAAAGAAAAGAAAATGATGGACATCATCATCCCTGTCCTGCCTTCTTCCCTCAATAAGCATGAAGGTGAAATGAAGAAATGAAGTAAAGTCCATTAAAGACATCTGCAAAGTGGAAGCATAATCCAAGAAAAGAAATAATTAGTAACTATTAAAAAATTATCCTTTTTGCCGGGCACGGTGCCTCACACCTGTAATCCCAGCACTTTGGGAGGCTGAGGCAGCTGGATCACCTGAGGTCAGGAGTTCAAGACCAGCCTGACCAATATGGTGAAACCCCGTCTTTAAAAAAAAAAAAAATTATCCTTTTTTTTTTTTCTGAGACAGGGTGTTGCTGTCTTAGCCAGGCTGGAGTGCAGTGTGATCATGGCTCACTGCAGCCCTGACCTCCCAGACTCAAGCAATCCTCCCACCTCAGCTCCCAAGTAGTTAGGAGCCAGGCATGCACCATCACACCCAGCTATTTTTTTGTTTTTTGGTAGACACAGGGTCTCACTATGTTGCCCAGGTTGGTCTCAAACTCCTGAGCTCAAGCAATCCACCCACCTCAACTTCCTAAAGTGCCAGAATTACAGGCATGAACCAGCCTTAAAATGCTTTTAAAGTTCTTGCAGATCTATGACTCAAGCTTCTAAAGTTAAAGGCTCTGTATTTTACATCAGATAATATAGCCACCCTTACCATGTAGCTGCTCCTTCAAATGTGAACGTGGGACCTGCACAGAGCACCAAGTCAGGAGTGCTGGACAGGTGGAAAGTACCAGCCAATAAAGAGAAAAAAAAAAAAAACAAAGTGTTTATAAAAACCACTGCAGTGGCCAGGCGCTGTAGCTCACGCCTGTAATCCCAGCACTTTGGGAGCCCGAGGCAGGTGTATATTGCCTGAACTCAGGAGTTCGAGACCAGACTGGGCAACATGGTGAAACCCCCATCTCTACTAAAATACAAAAAATTAACCAGGCGTGGCAGCATGTGCGTATAGTCCCAGCTCCTCGGGAGGCTGACGCAGGAGAATTGCAAGAACCCGGGAGGCGGAGGTTGCAGTGAGCCAAGATCACACCACTGCACTCCAGCCTGGGTGACAGAGCAAGACTCCATCTCAAGAAAATTAAAATTAAAATTAAATAAAAAATAAAAATCAAAACTACTGCAGTGCGGCCAGACATGGTGGCTCATGCCTCCTGTATTCCCAGCACTTTGGGAAGCTAAGGCAGGTGCATCACTTGAGGTCAGGAGTTCGAGATGAGCCTGGTCAACAGGTGAAACATTGTCTCTACCAAAAACATAAAAATTAGCCAGGTATGGCGGTGCACACCTGTAGTCCCAGCTACTCAGGAGGCTGAAGAACGAGAATCTCTTGAACCCAGGAGGCGGAAGTTGCAGTGACCAGAGATCACACCACTGCACTCCAGCCTGGGCAACAGAAACAGACTCCAACTAAAAACAAACACACACACAGGCCGGTGCAATGGTTCATGCCTCTAATCCCAGCACTTCGGGAGGATGAGGCGGGCAGATCACCTGAGGTCAGGAGTTTGATACCAGCCTGGCCAACATGGTGAAACCCTGTCTCTACTAAAAATACAAAAATTAGCCAAGCATGGTGGCGGACGCCTCTAATCCCAGCTACTCAGGAGGATGAGGCAGGAGAATCACTTGAACCTGGGAGGTGGAGGTTGCAGTGAGCCAAGATCATGCCACTGCACTCCAGTCTGAGTGACAGAGCAAGACTCCCTTCCAAAAAAAAAAGAAAAAACCATACACACAACCCACTGCAGTGAAAAAACAGCTGTCCCAGGCCCCCAGTGACATGTTATCCACAGTGATGAGCAAAAAAAGGCAAGGTTGGCATGCTGTGGGAGACACATCCACAGAGAAAGAACAAGTTTTTGTTTTTGGTTTTTTTTTTTTAGACAGGGTCTTGCTTTGTCACCCAGGTGGGAGTGTGGTGGTGCAATCATGGCTCACTGTAGCCTTGACCTCCTAGGCTCAAGCAATCCTCCCACCTCAGCCTCCTGAGTAGCTGGGACCACTGGCACACATCACTATGCCTGGCCAATTAAAAGAATGTTTTGTAGAGATGGGATCTCCCTGTATTACTGGTCTCAAACTCCTGGGCTTATGCAATCCTCCCACCTCAGCCTCTCAAGGTACTGGGATTATAGGCATGAGCCACTGTGCCCAGCCGAGATCATCTTATGTAGATAATCACATACTCCTCTCCCTTCCAAATCCACTAGAAACAGAATCTTGATCAACACACTCACAGATTTTTTCCAAACTTTGGGAGAACATGAATAAAAAAACAAAATAAGTAAAATTTTTTATTTTTCATCTCATTTTTAAAATTTTTGCTTTCTCTATTCTGACCACAATTCCACCATTTAATCATTTTGTGATCTTGAACAAGTCAACTTTTTAAATCTGTTTCCTTACCTATAAAATGTGCGTGTGCCATTTTTGTGCCACAAACGTCAACATGACATATGAAGCTCTAGGTGGACATGAATGGACCTGGACTCAGGAATCTGGAACCCTAGTTCTGGCTTTGTCATTATCTACAGCGACGATCACACCCCTTCTCAGATTGACTGGGACTAGTTGGCGGATTCCTGAGTCTTTACTCCAGCCACGGTTCAGGCTATACGTGTCTGCATGGCCACTGTTCTCCCAGACTAGACTGTTTACATACAAGTGACCACTCTTGTTATTTCAGGCAGCACTCTAACTCTGTCTGCTGTGCTAACTTTATACAGATGGTGCTGCCAAGTTGCCAATAACAGCATTGCATTTGAGTTGCTTTTCTAGTTACAGAAATAAACAGATTTGCATTGATGTGTCCATGGGTTTTTATCGTCTGATAAGACACCTGTGACCAAGACTAGAAATTTGTGACATTTCAAGGTATCCTCCCTCCTTTCCTCCAACTTCTTCCCAAGCTGATCATCTTAACCACACTGAACATTTGTTTCCAATTTTCCACTCTATAAACTTCCCATGATGAATAATCCAGCATATATAAATTTTTG